>JAJDFE020000050.1:0-92548 GCA_021527465.2 Geoglossum glabrum | reverse complement strand
TAGAGCGTCTAAAATGTCGTTCATCAATCTGTCTGCCTCTGATATCAAGTACTCTGCTCCAGGGATGTCGTCTCTCACCTCACCCACCCTTCCCAAATTTAAAAAAATTTAAAAAAAAAAATTTAAAAAATTACATGTCCCCGCGCGTCGAGGAGTCAGGGTCAGGGTCCTGCTTCCAGACGGGACGGGCGGACGGACGGTTCACATGCATGCATGGATGGATGGGTGGATGGATGATGATGGTTGGTATTGGTGCGGTGTGGTGCGGTGTGGTGTGGTGTGGTGTGGGGTGTGGTTTCTTAAGTGGGTTATTTTTTTTTTGAGGGGGGGGCAGGTGTGGAGGTGAGTCAGAGTTTTTATTTAAAAAAAAATTTTTTTTTAAGAAAGGCCCGGCAGGGGGGGGGAGTTGAGAGTTTGGCTTTTTGCGTCCGAGTGGCAAAATACATACAGTATTTTTTCCGGTTCGTCCCCGGAGTTTTTTTTTTTTTTTTTTTTGGCTTCCATTCAACCTCTTTTTTTTTTTCTTTCCTACGATAGTAATAACGAATCGCGATAAGAACAACAACAACAATGGCTAGTGGACTCGTTATCGTACCATCTCATACACAACTACCCCAATCTTTCTTTCTTGCCGTTGTTAAAAGAGAGAGGAAAACGAGACATCTTTGACACTAGTTTTTTTATTTTATTTGAAGATTGGAAAGATTGGTAATAAAACGCAAAACAAACGCAAAGTAAAGCCGCTCAACTCGCTCACTTAAGGAGGGGGGGCATGAACATTTGGTTATGCGCGTTGGAGAAAGAATGGGCGTAATGCCAAAAAAAAAAAAAAGAAAAAAGAAAAGCAATAAAGTTCTTTTTCGCAGAGATCAGATCAGACTGTCATTTTGATCTAGTAAGAATAATAATGATAATAAAAAAAAAACATGGCAGGCCTATAATAAAAAAAAAAAAAGAAAAAGGGTAAGACCTGCTTTTATTCCCCCCACTTCGCTCATCACAGTGTGTATCGTTTCATTAATCCCAAGAAAGTTAAAAAAAAAATAAAAAAAAAGAAAAAGAAAAAAACCGGGGCATCTCAATTGTATGATACAGGAATGATATATAATGGGAGTGAGAAACGCCTGCGATAGAAAAAAAAAAAAAAAAAAAGAAAAAAAAAGGGATGAGAGAGGATGTAAATCTGTACAGGTTTTTTTGATTAAGGAGAGTAGAGAAGGGTTAAGTGGTGGATGGTGGATGAAGGGGCGTGAATGATTTGTTGTTGTGTGGCTGGTGGTATCGTTGTCGAAAAGGTGCTTGTGAGAAAGACATAGCAGCGGTCGCGCGTCAGTGCTAAGAGGAAATCGGAGGGTCATGGTATTAACAGGATAGGCCTCTAGCGTGGTGTTCTCCTGCGAGATAGGGAAAACTGGTTAGCCATAGACATCTATAACGTCGCGGTGTAAAAAAGAAGAAAAAAAGGACTTACGAGACGCCAACAATATCGTCCAAATGATTACACATTGCCACAAACAAATCAAAGAAGAGCTTTCCCCCACTCTCCATCTCCTGTTGCATCGTCCCACTCCGCTTAAAGGTCGCTCGACTGCGGATAATAAGCGCTAGATAATGCGCCCGTAGTTTGCTGTCTGTGTCTGGTGTATTTGCATATGCGTATCTCGCACTTGCTAGAATTGTGCTACACTGGATCCCGCTCTGCAGTCCTTGCTTCCGGAGCGCGAGGCGTTTTAATTCCTCCAGTCCGTACTTCTCGGCCGTGCAATAGATCACCGTGTCCTTAAGTAGTACAACACCCACGGCATTATGATATACCGTAGACTCGACGCTCCCACGGCCGCCGTTTGTCGAAATAGCCGTGTGGTGGTTCGCGTCCTCGAGCTCCCAGGTATCGCGGCGTTTGTTGTAGTTGAGACGTGGGTAATAGTCACCTTTGTAGAGGTATTCAAGGATGGAGGAGAAGATTTCGGGTTCCTCTTCGGGCATATCAATACGGCGGGCATGGGCTTCGCGGAATTGGCCACGGCAGGCGGCGGCGAAGAAGGGAGAGAGGCAGAGGACGTCTTCATGAGCGGCGAAGAGGCGCTGTTCGCGGCCGACGACGATGGTTATGATCGGGGAGGTGAGAGTGCTATTACAGACAGACACGTTAGCCGGTGTTTGGATTTGATGAGACTTCTTTCTGGCGTCGGGCTGCTCCTCTATAAACGCCATGATAGCATTAAAAGCTATCGGAGATACAACAGTGGCATGTTCTGGGGATATTGGAAAGACTCATGAGATAGGAACGCATTACAATAGTCTAGAAATCTATTCGTGCTTACCTGCCCAAGGGTGGACTGTCCGGGTCGCCCCCCCGCTGCACCCTCTGGCTCGCTGTCCCCTGGCTCTTCGCCGCAGCGTGATCACGAAACGACCGTTTGGTCGACCTGCTCGACGTCGACGCCTTGCCTGCCCGATGTCTTGAATCCTTCTCCGAATACGACCGCCGTCCAAACATCGCAACGGATCTCTCGGCTGTGTTTCTTGTCTTTCACGACAACGAGATACGCGACGAGAGAGAGAGAGAGAGAGAGAGAGAGGGAGAGAGGTGGGAACAATGACGAGAGTTCGTGGTAAAAGAATGCGTGATGCGGAGGAGGGGGCTTTTTCAACGAGAGTAGTATTAATTTCCTTATTCTACTTTGGCGGAGATGTCATGGGAAGCGTTGCGTAGCTTTCTCGTGAGAGACGGCGATGGCGGGCAGCGCTCAGGACCTCCAGGGGGCTTGCTATCCAACCAGGCGTGGCTCTCTGCTTCCGTCTCAAAACCGACGGGGTATTCCAGATCCTTCAGGCAAAAGAGAAGCCTCCAGCGACAGCGGCTTCAGGAAAACACAAGCTGCGAGGGGCGGAGGCCCTTATATGTGCCGTACCCCGTGCGGCGGTGGATGAGCCAGGCCAGAGCAAAGGCCGTCCGATAAGGGAAGTTGGTTGGTAAACGCTCAATTTCACTAGCAACCTCAGGGTGACGCGTCTGAGTCACGTCGGCACGCATCGCCCAACGCGATATCACCTGAGCGACCGACCGCGTAAATTGGCCGGTGAACAAAACCAGCCCTCAACCCCTTGCCTGGCCTTGTTCCGCCACCGACCCCTTACATTACGAAGTAGTGCTCTCCGTATTGCGCATTAATGCGCAGGCACGGGGGGGAAGAGACTACGCTAGCTAGTTCACTGTAAGGGACCGAGCCGTCCTTCAGATGCTGCTAGCCAGGCACCAAAACTGCTCGTCCTCCGCCCATCGCCCTGTGAGAATTAAAATATCAGCACGGCACAGGGGCCGTCCAATGTGATGCAGTAGCGATCATCGGTAGTTGAGGCCAGTCCGCTCTGCTTGTTTCAGCGCTGCGGACACCCACTTTCTTTTATGCAACCAGACCTGATCCTTGAGTGCCCCGGACTGACTTTGATCGCCGTATACTACGGAGTATATCTGTATATCTCCTGCGTGCAAAAATACATGCTTAACTCCTTAACACATGTTTGCTTTTCCGTCTGCTTTGTTCCGCCGTTAGCTCCAAACCGAGCGAGCGAGTGAGGAAGGGGAACACCGTCGTCGGTTCCAAATCACATCGCATCCGCAAAAACTAATCATAAAACTATCCCTTTTTTTCTTTTTCCACCCACTTTCACATTTCAGGAGCGCTTCTTCTTATGTATCCTATTCTAGCTCTGCTCCGAGTCGCTGGGTTGAGCAGTATCACCGCCCGCCTCCGGGCGTCCGTCGTTATGTACGATGCAGCATGTGTGAGATACTGGTGTGTAGGACGAAGGCTGGCGTGTTGTCGTACAAGAAAAAACAAATGCAAGGCACTAGCTACCGGGCTCGCGAGGACTACCCAGCCCATTTCTCCAAAGTTCTTTGTAATTCTCAGCTCAGATGGCAGATCCAAGTCATGCCATCCAAAAAGAGTGGTGGTAAAACTACACTAGAGGTGTGATGACAGATGCGATACTCAGCACCTCTGCTCGTGGTAGTGAGTGACTTATGACTCGCCATTCCCCCGGAGCCAAAGAGGGCGTGCTTTGGCCCCTTCTTGGCCAGACCAGCAAACGACGGTCAGAGCACCCACCCGTGCTCCGTACTCCAGCTCAACGGAGGCCAGGTGTGTACGTGTACGGGGCATTGTACCAGTTTCCTGTGCTTGTGAAATGCTGCCCACGCAAGCTACTCCGTAAACCTTCTGTCGAGGAGGATAGGCGAAAGTCAGCTGCGCATCAGCCCAGGCCATGGGGATCTCAGTCCGTGTGCGGAATTCCTTTTTGCGCTTTTCCATCCTTTTTGCTGCCTTTTTGCTTTTTGGAGGCGGGCAGGGAGGAGGTACAGAGCAGTGGGTGGTGGGTTGGGAGCGGTGCATGCGGCATGGGTCATGGGTGGGAATGCTCATGGGCATGAGCTTTGGGGGTGTGGGTCGAGCGGTGGGGCCAAAGACACCACCGACAAGACACACCAGACACAAGACGCACCGAGATACCAAGACGCCAAAGACAGCAATTCCTGGCGACCTTGACGGACCCATCGCCCTGGCTGCGTAGCAAGTGAACAGGTGAGCAGGTACGCTCCGGTTATTCTACAGAGGGTGGTGCGGCTTGCCCACAACTCTGTTCTCCGGACAGAGCACTTCATAGTACCGTGCAATACAGACGAACGGAGTGAGTCCTGTGCAGTTTGGACAAGATGCCTCCCCTTCATACAGCCCTAGCGATGTGCGTCTGGCCGGGTTGGATGCTGATGATGGGGGACGCAGCCGCCTCGTTGTTCTCGCTTTCTTCTATGAGCCCACACCCACTCTCCTCATCCTTGTGTCCGGGGTGAGGGCAGCCAGGAACCCCCGAGCCCCCGATCAATCGATCAACCACCAATCACGCCCGACAGCTGCTCCAATCTGTCCCATGAGGCCGTCCGCACGCCCCATTTACCATCCACCGCCGGATTCTTTCTGTTTGGGCGCTGGCTGCGGGCGGAGCTCCCGGGATGCTCGAGTTGGAAGAACCAGAACCGCAAGACGCGGAAATCCAAACCATCGCGACTGGTGGGTCTAGACCCACCCAGTTCCAAGCTTGTACAAAGCCACGGCCAAGTTCCCAAAGCCAAACAAAAAAGCAAACCGTTTTTGCGGGAAGAGATCTCTCGAGATAGGAAAAATAAAAAAGGTTTTCTGCCGGCTGACCGAGTGCGTCGGTACTCTGGGAGGGAGGCAGAACAGCGGAGACGGTATGGTTCTTTTCATAGCACGCGCTGTTTCCTGTGTCTGGAGAGAGATACACAGAATGGCCCGAGCACCGAACTGGGCGCCCGCTACGTAATTGATGTCCCCATCCCATCATGACTGCCATCCTTCAATCCTTCCTCCTCCGCTACCGACTCCCAGCCGCCTCTTGTCCCATCTGCATCATCTCACCCCCGACGCGCCCTTCTCCCCCTTCCCCCCCCCCCCCCCCCCCCAAAAAATACATCCCTCCTCACCCGGGAACCCGGGGGGGAGGGGGGGAGGGAAGGATGGAAGCCCGCAAGATTTGCCCACAATCGTCATGCCACACGTAACCCAAGCATCGCTACGCATCCCGAAACCAGACGGACCCATCTGCGGTGGCCGGGGATGGGTGCTCTTCTGCCGCATCTCCCCGAAGGGATTTTTTGGCAAGGGCACCGCTGTGACGGTGACGAAGTTTGGCCTGGGCTTTGCGTGGACGTGAGAGCGAATTGAGCAAACTGGGGGTGCGAGGGAATAACTGCCTGGGTTCTTGGGTATCCCCCCCGTTAATACCAGCATGCGTTCCTTCGTATGTATTAGAGAGGGGCATTCTTTTGTTTGTGCACAAAAGCTTCCTCCTCCTCCGTCTGTGGGGGGGAGACGAGACGAGACGAGACGAGACGAGAGAATTGGGATCCAAAGGGTGAACATAATCGCGACTTCCAAACCCCATAGGAAAGTCCCATGCATACACGCATACGAGGTACCGCTTTCTTTTTCATTTTCCTTTTTTTTTTTTTCCTTCCTTTTTATTTCTTCCTCTTCTTCTTATCCTTTTTTTTTTTTTTTATATTTCCTTTTTCCCCCTCTTTTTCCCCTTCTCTTCGGGTATGTACGCCGTATTCCCCCAGGTATGTATGTATGTACTGACGCAGAAAACACTCGCTGTCGGGGATTTCTCTCTCCCCCCCTTATAGTGGCGGTCTATATTGGGAGGGGAGGGGGGGTTTGGTACTGCATCCAGATTTCGCAAATCGACTACCAAAGGGAACCCTGCTAAAAATAAAAAAAAGGGGGGAGGGGGAATTAGATAGTCAATGGTTTGATATTTGCGAGCGCGGTGATGATGTTATCTGTTGTTAATGCCAAGCACAGAGCTGGAACCTTGCTCAAAAAAATGTCCATTCTGTTGCAGAGTGCCCGCAAAGGCCAAGCCACCCCCAGATCGTATAGATAAAAGATAGGGCCAAGAGACTTTCCAATCTATTCCAATCTATGTACCCTAGTTTGACGGAATTTTTTGAATTGGGTATAGCTACCATCAGTGTGCGGGAGGGGGGGTGTTGTGATGGATGGGATGGATAGATGCTGGGGGGGGAAACATAATTCAAACGTATCCGCGCAAAATGCCCCGTGCCCTTCGCTGTGACGATTTGTAAAAAAAAAAAAAAATTATGAACCATAAACCCAGAAAATAAATAAAGCAAGAAGGGATATTATAGATAGTCAAGAGTACGCCTCCCAATGTCGTCATCATCATTCATGCCTAGAGTCACACTATCCAAGCCAGTCCTAGCCTGGCCTGGCCTGGCCCAGCCCAAAGCAAAGAATCCCATCGATATTGCTATCTTATTAACAACTGGCCCAGCCCAAGATCGTCTTTGAACTTTCGCAAAACCTCCGACGTTCCTATTTAGCAATTTTTATGGATATAAACGCCCCGTGTTCGTCATATAAGCAAGCAAGCCAGCTCGTAACCGTACGTCAAGTCTATGCTCTTTATATCTTTTCGGCTGAAAAGTCTGGAATTGAGCATTCGTAGGAGTTATAATTATGTCTTCGGTCATCGGGTAGAATCGGTTGGTTGGGAGCTATTCGACAGAGGAAGATAGGACGGAGCCAGTTTGCGATCCGGAACCTCATCTTGGGTGCGGGTAATAGGTTCTCACTGCGGCCTTCTTGCTGTCCAAATGTGGCTAGGCCAAGTCAATATACGCAATTATGATAGCGAAGGAATGCGAGGCATACATATTGTTGTATGCGTGTATCCGCTTACTACGCATATCCTTCGCAACACCAGGTATCAAGCCCCGAACAGCCTCCGGACTCCAGCGATAGACCCGCGTTAGTGGTCCTAACGAAAGAGCTTCCAACCCCTCCGTCATCCCCAAGTTGAACCATCTGCCAACGTCCTTCAGGTGAGGGTCTGTTGGCCAATCATTGTACGGAGCTCGTATCACCATCTCCACAATATCTACAAACCCCGCCGCTTGAAGCATTTGCCGCGTCGTATGTTGGTACGCTAGAGATTTCCCCGCCCGCTGAGTTGCGTCGACTAGCCAATCGTACCACTTCACGACGTTAAGGTCCGGAAAAAGGGTCCCATCATCACATCTTGGCTGGAAATCTATTTCCACGTGCTCTAGACTGCCGTATCCGGGTTTAAGGTGTCTGTGTTCCACGCCTTAGTTTCTCATAACCCTGCGGTGCTCCTCACGATGGGAGAGGTGGCATACTCAAAGACCCGCTTGTACAGCATTGGCCAGCTTGAAACGCTGCCGCATCCCTGCCGGAGATGAATCAAGTCGAACGAATCTTTTCCCAGCGTCCATTCGCTCTCGAAATCGGACAATTGGAATCGTAGGTTTCGCGGAATCCTACAGCCAACAGCCCAGTTCAGCATCACGAGCCGAAAGCGGAAAGAGTGGGTTATTACCATTGCGGCTGTATGGTCGAGAGGTCTACGCCGATGACCTGCACGAACACACATGTCAGCGAAAGCCGTGAGCACAGAAAACTCGCGTAACTCGCCTCCGCGTCGGGGTATTTGCTGGAGGGAACGGAAAGAGTCAGCGTCACACACATCTGCGCAGCTTTGCCTCTGGCCGTCGTCGGATGTCTGCTTACTCGCTCATGTCAATTGCCCAGATTCCTGTGCCCGTCCCCAGATCCAGGATCCGCATCTGGTAGTTGGGGATAATCGTAGCCCGGTGGAGCGCGTCTTTCCGCGCCACCAAGAAGAACTTGTGGAAAATGTCCATGCGGTCTTGCTCTAACTACGCTGGCGGGTCAGGCTCAGGACATTTGCGGATTCGGTCATTGCAACGAGGGTGGTCCGTACTTCGTCGTTCGGGAACATGTAAAGCCCCTTTCTGTACCCGTGATACGTCCGCCCATGTTCAGCGTGATTAGCTGGCCCACTAGGAAGTCGTTGGGCAGGTAAGTAGAAGTTCTGGATTCCGAGTCACCACAGGGGATGGCAGCTCGCGCCTCACCTATTCTGCTGCGCCATTGGGGGCGGCGTGCGAACAAGCTCCACGCCGGGGACGAGAGCAGGCGACGGAGTGCGGCCAGAGCGGAGGACGTGAATGCAGAAAATCAAAGGGCAGGCAGCGAAGGGCGAAAAACGCAGGCGGGCAGCTGGCAGCTGGCAGAAAAGCAGAAGGCACGGGCGGCCACAGAGGGATGGGGACGGCGCGGGTTTTTGTGTGGGAGGAAGTGAAGCAGAGCTCCAAGGGCAGCGTACCACTGCGGCGGGTTTCTCTAGAGAGATCGCTAAGAACATGAGAATCGGAGTAATCTGCGATGCTCGGCATAACCGGCCTCGACCACAGCCCATCCTGGAACAAGTGATACCTCACCGTGCAGCTGGGATAGCGTTACGAAGTGGTGGGTGCATCATCCCTCCAGCAAGCAACACTCACCGCAGGCAGCCATGCGCGCGGCACCCAATCGCCGCCCATCGCCTCACCACGGTGATCCTGTACCTGTACTGCATCATATAAACTCTATGGAATGGAATCGTGTACTATGTAGACTATTGTACGGTGCGGTGTGTGTGTGTGTGCGTTCTGGCTCCGCACATGGGGGGTGTTGGGCCCAGCCGGCCCCGGCGTCTTCCCTGCTGGCCTGACCTCCCCCCATCGTTCCCCTGGCTTCCGCCCCGCCAACCAGCGCCTCGCTCGAGTCCCCATGATTTGGTCCCATCCGTCTGGTCAATTGCTTCCTAGGGTCATGATAGCATATCGTCTCTGGGATGTCCTGCCCGGCATGTGGCTGGATCGTCTAGCATCCCGTTTACGAGGCGGAAGGCCACTCTCACCCGGGGTTGTGGTCACACCAGCGCTGGAGACAAGTCTCTAGAAATCTTCTAACTGCTTCCGTGCAACATTCGCCGCCTGGGTTACTGACCTACCTGTTCCAGGACGGACCGGTTTCCCTGCGTTCCCGTGAGGCGCTAACAAAAAATGTGTGCCTCAGCGAACCCGACCAGCTGGATCCAACCGTAACCCAAAACCATGGTCAGCCTTTCGACTCTAGCCACGACAGGCTCCCTGTATTGGCTCTGGCCACTGCCTCAGGGACGCAGCGGGCCGAAAGTGGAGGTGTGGTGGGCGAATGGCCAGCGACATGGAAAAAGGCACACTCCACTGCTGATAGGTATGTATCCCGCAAGGCAGAACAAGAGCGAAGCGCTCTCAACACTCTCTAGCACCCGTTGTCATTTGACGCCGACCGAGCGGTCCGCACATTCAGCCTAGGATCCTCCCTCGTATTTGAGCGCGAGCAAACGAGGCGGACACTACTCGTTCTATTTTCTCTACTCTGCAAGGAGCCTCTCTGATCGCGCGCCCATTTAGCCCAGTTTCGTTTCTTCTGACGGCTAATGCGGTGGGCCAAGCCCAAAGAAGCAAGCAATAGAAAGCCGAATTTCAGCGCGGTAAATGCGGGGAGTTGAAAGTTCAACGCCTGTCCCGAGGCCGTGAACTGACAGCTTCAGAGTCGCAGGAACAGGTAGCGTGTTCGGCATGAATCCGCTCACTGGCGCCAGAGTAGACCATCAGGAGCACCAGGAGCCCAACCAGCCCAACGAGCCCAACCAGCCCAGACAGCCCAACCCGGCCCTGCCATCGTAACCTGCCTCTCCTGCTCTCACCACAGAGCTGCGTATCTGATGGCGGCGGCGGCTGCATCACGCTCCCAGTATGACCAAACAGAATGACCCACCGAAAGCCGTCGGCGATGGACCACATGCGTTTCGGTACTCGCGCCTGTGCCTGCCGGCGGGAGAGGATGAATAGAGTGCTTGCCAAAGGACAGGATAAGAACCTGTTGAGTCCTATCTCAGGAGATGCCTCGTTCTCGCGTTGCATGTACCAGCTGCGCAGCCAATGGGGCCATGGCCGCGGGGCCATTCTCTTGGAACCTGCACCAGCTCGGCCCATCCATGTGTTCTTCCCGCCTGCAGGCGGGCTTTGGGTGATGAAGTGAGACCGACCCGTGCAGCAGTGCATCTCGGTGGGTTCGCTACGTGATTCGCAGGAATTGCTCGTCCAGATTCCCGAATCATCTGCTCCGCGAACACGTCGAGGACAGAGGCGTTTCAACAAGGGGCATCGGCAATTGTTGCGGTGCCCAAGCAGCAGCGGAGAGACCGCCAAAGCCACCAACGCTTGGGCTTCCGCTGCGTCGGGTGCTTACGTACAACATACGACGGACAGCAAGTGGTGTTGCTGTTGCTGGCTGTTGCCGTTACTGTTGATGTTGCAGCCGGGCTGGAGTGTCGACTACTCTACTACGTACGGAGCATGAAGGCGCTAGGCTCTCTTAGAGTTGCTGAGTTGAAAGTCAGTCATCACCCCCACCGCCATGTTAGGCATGGTGATCGTCGTAGCTTAGAGTTTTGGACTGACGCGCGGGTGATAGACCAAATGCAAAGAGCTAGGGTTGCCTGTGGGCGGGAAAAAGGCTGATCTTATTTCGGTGCGTTCCCTTCGATGCGTCCGGCTGAGGCTTTTTCTGCAGAGATGACCAACGTCATACCTGTGGGATCCTGGGACTAATCGTCTTCACCTTATTTTCTTTTTCTCCAGAGAATCACGGCACACCACCAGCCCAGCTCACTAGCGGCAGAGCCAGCATCGACAGTCTCTCTAGCAGCACACCAGCCGCCAGAACCCTGCACTCAGGCCCCCAATCACCCTTCTTGTCTAGTGGTGTCGACAGGAAAAAGAACGGCAGATATCAGGGAGAGCCGGACAAATGACGCGAATGTTCCACCATCACGCGGCTTCAGTGCTGCTAGTAGGGGCGAAAAAGCCTCCCCTGTCGTGCATGAGAACGCTATGTACAAAAGACGCCGAGTTGCAGAGGAACGGCCAGAGGCAGAACTTCAACCACCAGAGCGGGTTCCGCCCCGAAAGGCAATCGACTCGCCTTTAGTGATCCAACCATGCGCGATTGGTTTGGGAAGACCTCCGGCTGCCGAAAATGTGGAAGCTTTATCTAGGCCAGGGCTAGGCCCTCATATTACGCTGCGTAGCACAACTACTGTGGGAAATACCAACCAGGGTCTCACCAGGAGACGAGAGCATCTGAAACTTCGGATGGGACCGAGGGCTGGCGGTGCCACCGTCTCGACAGAGCCACCCCTGGCCAGTCCGCCGCGGAGATGTCCATTGCCCCCGTGCGACTCAGATGTCACCACTGCGGTACCGATCAGCAGTCCTCCCAGGATCAAGAACCGCCGGAAAGCCGAGAGGTTTGCCAGAGTCTTTGCGTTAGTGGCATTCCGTACTTCTACAACCACATTTAGGACAACGACTGCCGCTTGCTCCAAGGTCGACTTGTCTCACGCATGGGTGTTTCCAAGAGGATATTCAGCTCCGCAATTCCTAGTTTGTTTGTTTTCCATATCGCGAAATTTCCGCTACGCCGCCATTCTAGCTTTCACCTTTCTCACCCATCTGGAATTTGCTGGCCGCAGAACCGATGCATACGTACAGTCTAAAGCAACAGACCCCCTAATTCACGACCTCAGACCATGGTATTTCCACCGCCGCGCAGAAATGTCAAGCCGCACTCGGGAGATGGGGAGGTGGTGGGGTGAGCGAGTATGGAGGTATATGTGCAGTCCAGACTGGTCCACAAATGAACACGGTCTCTACTTTAGCGGCATATCTTCGCATTTGTTAAGGAATCCAGATCATCCGGCTCAGTTGGATGTCGCACGCCGTTTCTGGATCCAGAGGTTTTCTACCTACGTTAGCGGAATGGGAAACGGATGTCAACAACTCCTGCGGGATTTACAAGCTCAGATGATTATAAGCTGTAAGCCCCTTCTCCCTCTCCATTCTGGCGAGACTTTCAATGAGAGTAATGCTCCCCCATTCCCTGAGATATGGAGGCTTGAGACCAAAGATGGTGGTGTATTCTTCATCATCGGGCGAACAGGAGAAGTCCTCGGCTGGAACAGTCACTCTGCACAGGGACGAGTCTTAAACCTAACCCCCCTTGATACGGCCGGAACCCCTTCACAGAAGTCAGCGACTAAATCCAGGATCTGCACACAACCTTACCGAGCCACGGCCAACGAGGCACCACACTTAGGGCAGTGCCACAAGACTGGCTATGAGGACGTCGCCTGGCGGGACCTGCGCAGAGACTGGAAAGCCTATGTCTCTATCATCTACTCTAACGGCGCTATTAGCATGGAGCCAATCCTACAGCCCCTCATCCAGCGCGTCTTCTACCCGTCCCTAAGCAAAACCCACCCTCATGGCATCAATAATACTATCATACTTCCACACCACTATGCACTAGCAGAGCGCTTCATCCTCACGCATGTCCACGCGGGTGGCGTGTCAGGTCTACAACTTCTGCCACCAATCGCCGCAAGGAAGCCCCAAATTGCGTTAGACCTGGAATACAAATGGACTGTTGAGAGCGTCCGGTGCAGCGGTGAACGGTATCGAACCTCCATGACTAGTGGCTTGGCTCCCGGCGTTGGGTTCGTCCAAACGCCAGAGGCTGGGTGGTTTGTTTTGGAAGAAACCGGGCAGGTACGTGTTCCCATAACTTTTCTAATCATATCATCCATAGCCCAATACAACTACTCCTCTATGATCCATAACCCCGCAGCAACCGCTTTTACATCAACTAATCTAGACGCTTTTTCTCTCGTAAAAGGAAATTGCGATGGAAGAATATGGGATCCAGGGCTTATGGGCGACAATCCTTGGCGTAAAAGAGGATGGATCTGCACTGCCGAAGGAGGACATTGAGGCTCTGAGAAGCTGCTTTGTGAGAGACTGAAAAAACTTCATGGGGCGGCTCCCGTAACATTGCTTCTACTGGGTTGTCTCCCCATCTAAAAGACACACTGCCAACCAAGTTATGTAAAACGCTCCCTTAGCTATCTATCTTACCCATAGCAAATAAAAAATTGTAAAAAAAGGAAAATACAAAACTTCATCAATTCGAGCCAACCCCCCCCCCCTCTCCCCTTCCAGCACCTAGAAGCCCCTCCAAACCAATATACCCAAGTCCACCCACAAACACACACTCCCCCCCCCCTCTTCCAAAAAAAAAAAAAAGAAAAGAGCAAGCAGAACCAGGACCCCCTCTCCCCGACCTCCCTCCGCTCTAAGAGTCTAGTCTAGTTTAGTTTAGTTTAGACTGACTTTTGTTTTTTGTTTGTTGTTTTCGTTTTGTTGTTGTTGTTTCGTTAGTCGGTCAGTCCTCTCTTTTTTTTTTTTTTTTTTTTGTTTTCCTCTTGTTTTTCCCTTTTGGGGGGAGGGGGGGGGGGGAATTTTTTGTTTGACCCACCTTACCATCATCCATTATTATTATTATTATTATTATTACTATTATTATTATCCAAGCAAAAGCCAGCCAGCCTGGGTCAAGACTATTTTATTTATCTATTGGTCGCTGCCTCTGCATCACTACCAGCATTATTATTATTATTATTTTGGTTTGTTTATTTATTTATTTATCTATCTATTTATTGCTATTCGTGTCGGTGCTTGTTGATGAGAGAAGAAAAGAAAGGGGTGGGGGGGACTTCCACCTAGTGCGCGTGCTTGCTTGCTTGCTTGCTTAAAGGTATGTAGGGACTGACTTATCCGGCTAAAACGTAGAAAGGGAAGGGGAAAAGAGCTACAAATTGCAAAAATCCAAACCCGATTTCAGATCGCCGTGGAAAATCGTCCTTAATTCACACTATACGCCTTGCCTCGCTCGCCCATTCAGATACCGAGGATGGAACAATGAGAACTATCAAGTATATAATAAAAGCCTTGTCCCCGATGATGACCCAAAAAAAAAAAAAACTGGGCTTATTATAAAAACGAAAATTTCATTTTCTTAATCATGATGAAACCGTTTAAGCATTTGTTGAGCAAATGTCCCTTTTCCTCCGAAGGCGAAAAAACTCGCTCGTTAACAATTCGTCGCTCTGGGAGAAATAGCTGTTAGTTACCCTGGAAATGGCACACTTAGACGTTACTGGAGGCTCACAAAGCTTGCCATTCCTTGTACCGTAGCGAATATAAATGAAGTGCTCTTGGTGGAGTTGGTAGAGTCCCCCACTCTGGTTGATACGTAAGACATATCTAAGGGGCCAAGGGGAGGCTCCCATCCCAACTAGCAGTTGAACAACCTCAACGTGCCCCGCCCTCCAAAGCCGCTCGGAGTGCCGTCCTGCCTCCAAGAGCTGTTTGGCTGGTGTTGGCTCCCCTCTCGACCAGCAGCCGGACGACCTCGACATGCCCGCCTCTTGAAGCTGCCTGGAGTGCCGTACTGCCTCCAAGAGCTGGTTCGGCGTTGATGTTGGCTCCCCTCTCGACCAGCAGCCGGACGACCTTGACATGCCCGCCTCCTGAAGCTGCCTCGAGTGCCGTCCTGCCTCCAAGAGTTGGTTGGGCGTTGATGTTGGCCCCCTTCTCGACCAGCAGCCGAACGACCTCAAGGTGCCCGCGTTCCGAAGCCGCCTGGAGTGCCGTGCTGTCCCTAAAACCAGTTGACTGGGCATTGGTGTCAGCCCCCTTCTCGACTAGCAGCTGGACGACCTCGAGATGCCCGCCTCCAAAAGCTGGTTGGGCGTTGATGTCGGCTCCCCTCTCGACCAGCAGCCGGGCGACCTCGAGGTGCCCGCCTTCCGAAGCCGCCTGGAGCGCCGTCCTGCCCCTTAAACCAGTTAACTGGGCATTGATGTCAGCCCCCCTCTCAATTAGCAGCTGGACGACCTCGAGGTGTCCGCCTCCCGAAGCCTCACGGAGCGCCGTACTGCCTCCATGACCAATTAACTGGGCGTTGACATTAGCTCCCCTCTCGGTCAGTAGTCGGACAACCTTGAGGTGCCCGCCTCTCGAAGCCGCTTGGAGCGCCGTTCTACCTCCATCATAAGCTGGCTGGGCATTGATGTTGGCCCCCCTCTCGACCAGCAGCCGAACGACCTCAAGGTGCCCGCCTTCCGAAGCCGCCTGGAGTGCCGTCCTGCCTCTAGGACCAGCCGGCCAGGCGTTGATGTTGGCTCCCCTTTCGACCAGCAGCCGGACGACCTCAAGGTGCCCGCCTTCCGAAGCCGCCTGGAGTGCCGTCCTGCCCCTTAAACCAGTTGACTGGGCATTGATGTCAGCCCCCTTCCCGACCAGCAGCTGGGCGACCTCGAGGTGCCCGAGCCCCGATGCGGTGGATAGCGCGGTTCCATGAAAACAATCTGTTGCCCGAAGTAAAGCCTGGGAAGGTGCTAAAGTAGTTAACGTGTTGATAGCATTCATTTCGGCAACGATATGGAGAGGAGACCGCTCAAAGATATCAGTACTTTGCGGGACTACATGCCATCGAAGTCCAGCCGATACCGTGAGTTTATTGTTTAAGCGTAATAATCGATAGAGGGGAGAAATGTGGAATTTTTTGGCTGTGTTTAACTTCCAGGATTCCATTAAATGTAATATTTTCTGCTCTGAACGCTGATAAAGATGCCATAGCTTCTCCATCACCTGTTTTGTCTCCTGAGACTTGTAATCGATCGACGCTGTGAGTTTTAATAGCCGCTCCTGGTAGTGCTCTGCTGCAAAAAAGTCCTCCTGGTTTTCAGAAAGTTGGATCAGTGTTTCGAGATCCGCAATGGTAGCACCATCCGGTAATTGGAGATATCGGCCAAAAGTGGCGATTCTTTGGGCAATCAAGGTGGCCTCGTAATACCTTTTTGCAACCTGGAGCATTTCCACACACTCCCGCGCCTCTGCTCTAGCGGCTTCGACAGCGGACTTGATCTCCATATTAAACTTTAGGATACCGCCAAAGTGGGGTTCCTGTGAACGATCAAAAATTAAACGTGTTAAGCCTCGAATAGATACGCTCCGTGAAGATTCAAACTCTCGAACCACCTCTAGCGTTCTGCCCAAAAACCCTAATTTTTCAAGGCTTTGTACGGTCGTATTAGCATTTACACGGTGAATTTTGATAAGGTACCCACCCACCACTCCTTGGTAGACATAGTCTTCAAGCGTTTTATTGGGATGGAGGTGGACAAATCCAGTGAAGCCTTCCGCTTCAACCGTTCCTCATCATCCTTAGACAGGCTTTCCGAGCATTCATAGCCATATTTGCGACAGCGGTCGCAGCGTCGCGGAAGACTTCTTCCAATCGGCTCGCACTGCTGAGCCGTTAGCAGTTCCTATCTGCGAATGATAATCCACCAGCCTACCTTTTGTCTGTCAAGTCGACACCGCGAGCATTTGAGAAAATTCAACACGGGGGGTTTCTTAGGACGAGGCATTTTACCAACAGACTCGATATTTTAGCAGGCAAGAATCAGAGAGCGAACGCTGAGAGCGAAGGAGCGAAGGGGGAGGCCTCCCTTATGCAAACCGGCCATCACTGCCGCCGGCCAACATCCACATCCAATGAAGGCGCCTGGCGTGTTTGCTGTCGCCTGGGATTTCGCGGATTCGCCTGGGATTTCGCGGATACGCCTTCGCGGATACACCTTCGCAGATACACCTTCGCAGATACACCTTCGCAGATACACCTTCGTGTATCCACCACCTTCACCTTCGCGCATGTACCCTGTCCATCCTATCTTCAGCATCGCATCTGTCGAGTTGGTCATTGGCCGCCACCGCACCCATTCCCACGCACTCTTCCCATCGCACTCCCTACTTCCGCCCCCGCACCCCGTCACTGCTTCCTCGCTACCTCGCGTCCCTCAGGCGGTGTCCTCAGAGGGCTCACGGCTCTTACAGAGATGGCTATAAATCCAGGTTCTCCCAGAGGAGCCCCCCCTCATTCAATGCACTCACACCGCGCGACCTTTCTCAGATCTTGCAAGAACGGTCTACCACGAACCCGAAAAAGAAAAAAAAATGGCAGGGTCGATAGCTCCAGTTCCCAGAGTTAGGTGGAGAATTGCCCTACCGAAGCAAAGTACCCTAGCGGATCTTTACTATATCGAATTCCACCCCTCGGATTCAGCTGAGAGAATCTTCAAAACGCTTCGTGATACATACAATAGCGACATGTCCACATACCTTACTCGGTTCTTCCATTTCTCCATCTTTCTTCAAAAGATTGTGATTGAAACTGCTAGCCTTGAGGTTGTGGGTCTTCATGTCTTCTATCTATGACTGCTTTACTCCATCCATACCACATATATATACCACATATATATCATACTTATCCACTTTGGTGAGTTAGATCGACACTACCGAGCTCGAATCTCAGTTAGCGCCAGCCAAAGTCCATCTCACAACGAGCAACGTCTCCGAACTATTCACCAACGCCTTCTACAACCCATCCTTATTTAGGATGCCCAGCTTCGCCTCGTCGTATCCTCAATTCTCTGTCGCGAATAGCATTGCCGATGGGAGTGTACAAACTTTGGTGATCAGGCTTGTCGCAGATAGGTCGCGAATTTTTTGGGTTATGGTCGCTCTGCTCTTGATTGCACCTGCCGCCGGAGTGCTTATAAGTATGCTTTCAGGCCGGGCTGAAGTGGGAGTTGGGGTCGCTGCTGCGATCTTTGCCCTTATCACCTGCCTGCAGGTTGGCGTTCGCCGCTAGGGCGCAAGGACGAAAACTACACGGGGGTTTCTTTTTTTGCTATGTATGAAATTTAGAAGATGGGGGGGGGGATCTGATTTTATATTGTTCTATACCTGTGGCGTATATGGGTTAAGTATGGTTCTATGGCGATAGGATCATACGGGGAATTTCACTAGGCAGCCTACTTTTTCCGGTATCCGGACTTCCAATCTCAAAAAAAGACCAATTGCAAGATCCGTTAATGAATAGGATACGAACCCTATAGACAGAAAGCACACTTAACACCCATGCGAAGCAAAACCCACAAATAACAACAACAACAACAACAACAACAACAACGACGAAAGTAATAGCCCTACTTACTGCCTCTCTCCCCTAAAACCCCACCAAAAAAAATAAAAAATAAAAAATAAAAAATAAAAAATAAAAAGTTAAATTAAAAGATAAATAAAAATAAGTTTCGGCATTACTTTATTTTATTTTAAAAAACTTTTTTTATTTTAAATTGTAGATTGTTTGTTGGTGATTGGTTAGGCTGGTTGGGTTGGGTTGGGTTGGGTTGGGTTGGTTTGGTTATGGTATTTATTTATTTTATTTTTCTTCTTGGGGAGTTGTTGCGAACTGGTCTTTCCCGTGTATGTAACTGATAGGAAGGCATGTGTGTGTGTGGTGTGAATGAGAGTGGTCACCACTAATCTGACAATACTACTACTCTACTACTACTACTACTAATAATAATAATAATAATAATAATAATAACAATGGGAATTAAGAAAATAAAAATAGTATGGCTTGGAACTAATTGAAAAGTCTTCCCCACCCCCGGCGACCGTACGTTTGCTAATTGAGACTTGTCCCGTATCCCTAAATCGTCACTCTTGACAGATACAAACACAAAGGGAAAAAGGGTATGAAATACCAAAAGGATATTCGGAGGAGAGGCTCAACTAACTAATACAATTCTCGTAACATTGTTAATCTTTCGAACCGGAGAAGGTGTGCTGAAATTAAGTAAGCAAAAGATAGAAATGTGCAAGAGCGGTCCTGGTCTCATAGACTCGTATCCTCAGTTCTGGTGTGGTCTTGACTAGTGATGGCGAGTATGGAAGTATACGATCGTGGTCCAGGCGGCACAGCAATCGGCGTTCATCCTGTGTTCGCACCATGGGCAAGGATATGTTGGCGGTGCGGTTTCCACGGTGACTCTCTGCTTTCCAGACGACGATGACGAAGTTTCATTCACTCCACGTTGCGCAATTGAACTATTATCGCTCTTGTCACTCCCAGGATCCGAGACTTTCCTCGTAAAAATTTGCTCAAAGATATCTGCAGGTAGGTCGTGCCAGCGTAGGCAGCCACAGCAGATGAAGAAGCATTTCCCCAAGGGCCTACCCGGCTGGTCGGAGAAAGTTCGCCTGCCTGCCGCCCAGGTGCTGCGAGACCCCGCAACGTGTGCGCGCATGAGCGCGGATGGGTGGTGACGAGCGTGAGGAACATTGGGATCTTGAGGAGTACCAGGAGGAATGGTAGGAGAGACGTCGACGGAACTGCTAGGGCGAGTGCTCGGGGGTGTTGGTTCGCAAATGCGAGTGGGCAAGGTCTGCTGGAAGGGCTTTTGTGCCGGTTCCATTGAAGAGGCAGAGGAATTTAGAGAGACCACTTTTGAGGGCGAGGATAGCAAGGAAAAGTCGTTGGAAATTGATGGGGATGAAGTTGGTCCAGTGGGCTGCTCCGATGAGATTGGCGAGCGCTCCTCGATAGGATTTCCCTTCCCCAGTTTCGCCAATGGCGGCACTTTGCTTAAACGTTTGCTGGCCTTTGAGGCTTTCTCTTCCCTCTCCTTCTCCTTCTTCAATTTTTTTTCTAGTTCCTTTCGTTCCTTCTCGGCTTTCTTCCTATCCTTCTTCTCACTCCTTCCACCAAAGTCGGACCAGCTGGGAGAGGTACAGATTTCGGTTTCGGTCGAAAACTCATATTGAGGTCCATCGCGTTTCTTCTTCCTTGGAGCTTGGACCTGAATTGGGCTAACCTTTGGTCGGGCGGGCAGTTTGGTATTTGACTGGCGCAGCGGCACAGCTTGCACTGTTTGCGGTTGGAGGGCCGGCGCACCAGGGCTATCTGCTGGGTCCACAATTGATGGCGGAAGGGCAAGAGGTGGGAGTATATAAGGTGAGCTGGTAGACTAACGCCACCACCCGTAGAATTAGATATGGCCGGATTTGAATTCTTCCACTATGAACATGAGGAAGGGTTATGAAGTACATACCGAACCTTGTTTCTCAAATTGGAGCGACCAGCGCCTTGCACCACCGGTCCGAGATGGCCCAGTCATTTGTTTGGTCGACCAGAGAATGTAAATGCCGATGGCAGGCGAAATGGTGGCTGCAGAGCGATCCGTTTGCTGCCAGCGAATTGTCAAGCGCAAGCAAGACAGGGACGGAGAGTAGTCAGTATATAATTGGATCGGCCATTGTGAGACTGCGTGTCAAAGTGTTAGTGAGTGGTGTTGGACTGGCGTGGGGTGCGAAGGGGCGAGTGGGAGGAAGAATATAAGAAAAGTGATGGGATAGCACGAGGACTCTCTTTGCAGCGTTCCGTGGGAATCCGACCAGGTCGTCAAATTCACTGAAATACCTGTGGATCGTCATCGGCAGCTATTTATGTGTGCATCGTCGGACGCCATGGTTGCCCCGGTCTCGAACAGACCAGAGTGTGTGCTTTGTATGTACGTACTTCCTACTATCTGTTTGTGCCGACGGGTCGATGGACAGGCCCAATTACCACGGAGAACGAGCTCCAGTGCCCAGATGCCAGGCTGCCGATGCGCCTATATGCCAGACAGGCAGCGTCCTGTGCGAGTATTGCTCCTAGAGAAATCGTCTCACAGGGGTGCTTCCCCGCGTGTGTTTTTGGCCCTGCCATCGTCTGCCCCTGGTCGTGAGGCACAACAGCGATATTTCTACTCCGTACAGCGCCCGGGACCCGCAAGCAATCGTCGAACCGCAAGGCGTGAACAGCGCCCGTGCACACGCCGTGCTCTGGGCTAAGGATCATGGCCAGTCGGCCTGTTGTCCAGTCGGCTAGATGCCCAGCGGGTGGTGAGGACTTCTCGTCACTATTGTCAAGCAGGAGGAGTGAGAGGTGCAACCATCGGTTCGACGTTTGAGCAGGACGGGTCTTGACGGATGGCACAGCAGGCCAAGCCAGAGAGGATCGTGGACACAGCAAGTCCATGCTAAGCCGGCAGAGCACCAGCGCGATAGTCGGGCCCGCCGTTTGCGGAGCATCCACTACTCACTGCAGACTCCAAATAGGAGCGCGCTACAAACTGCCGTCCACCTCGGCTGGTGCAGCAGCGCGACCCTGGCCGTAACACTGCCCCGGCCTCCACAGCACCACAATAGCACAGTAGCCGGACAATACGCATGGGATCGCTCAAAGATCTCCGTTGCCCAGGTGCGCATATGAATTGAAATTGCCTGTTGCTTTGGAGATGACAACCTCCATGCGATGCAGCATACTATGGGTGTAAGTACATACATACAAGTGCTCGTACAGCGCTGCACATGGCCGTACCTTGCAGACGCAGGTCCGGATTGGGGTGGTCTTGGTGTGGCTCTCCAAGCTTTCCAGTCGGCGATGGTCTGTACTGTGTATTCTGCTTGTCTGTATGAATGCACAAGTACAAGTATCTAGGTGGACAAGTACGGACTGTTCGGGACTCGTACATCAGCGGTTAGACAAATCTAGGGAGCGTTGCGGGATTCCCTCCCTGTGGGCTCCAGAGTCGCAGGACACCGCCCCTATTTCCCACGCTCGGCGTGGCTGTTCTGCTCTGCTCCGGTTGGGCGGGGCGAGGATAGTAGTACAACGCTGTAGGTGCAACCTGGATAAACATCGTCGTCCGAACTGCAGAGGCAAGCTAACCGCGCCGCTCGCCGCCCCGCCGCTGGAACACCTCTGCACGACTCCAAGAGTCTTCTGACTTGCAAGTACAAGTGCATTCGGAGCCCTCTCTACAGTACAGTAGTGTACATAGCACGGTATTCCAGTTGGTGCCAAGAGCCTATTTTTAGCAGACTGATCGCACAAAGATGCTCTCACTGACATATCTAGTACACAGGCCAGCATGGGAAAAGGTTCATCAAGCCATTTGCCGGTGTAGTGCATACCAGATGGCTCCCGAAAGCACCTCTAATTTAACCTAAAAGCTGTTCGCAATGACATCTGTGCAAGTGACAGCGGTTATGGAGAGTCCCACGGCAAATTAACTCCGAACTCCCCGCACGCCCGAACCTCGCCCATTTGACGGCATGGTTCCTTCAGATCCCGTCCCTCATTGGAGTTTGGCCGCCGCATCGACGAGGGCAGGAATATTGGTCATCCTTTGCGGTTGCAGGGGCCTTGCTACGTAGCTAGCTCCCGCTCGCAGCAGAGACAAACAATAGAGAACGAGATTCAACAATCTTGGAGATGGACAGCCAGATCAAAGGGCTAGGGGATGAGGCTAGCCTCGCCCTTTCCGAGCGTATATCGAAGACACAGAAGGAGGTCTGTTCCCTTGATGTCGGAGTCGTAGATTAGCGGGGTGGCCGTAGGCAAATAATTTACTAATCATTATCACCGCTAGATACCTTCCCTTCTAGAGTTGGCGAGAATGGTTGCGTGAGCCGACTGGCGAATGGAAACGGCTGGTCCTAGTCCCACTTAGTGGTCGTCCAGAGCTTGCTCCTGATTCTGGCTGTAGATAAGAGGAGACTGAGCAACCCGCTATATCCGTTTCCGCATAGATAGACACTTCCGGGTCCCGGTTTGGTCCAAGTCGCCACCTGTCCGGCGTCAAGCTAGCCAGTCAAGGCAACTACCTCGTCACAGTGTTCGACCTCATGTGCTTCACAACCTCTCAACAGGAAGACAGTGCATGCCCCGCCATTCTACACGATCTGCATGACATCTAGTCTAGCAGCTTATAATAGCATTGAGGTTCCGAGGTAGAATAACAGATTCCTGCGCGCGATAGGATCAAGAAGGCTTCGGTGCCCGTGGGTTTCTAAAGGGAACGCCTCTATGATCAGGGATGCGCTTACCCTGGAGAACACAGATTTTAGGGGGCCCTAGAACAAGATGGAACCGGGAAAGCGAGAAGAGGCTACGTTGGGCCCAGAATAAAAATACAAGCAATCGATCGGTTGTAATCTCTAGCAGGAAGTCCCTATCAAATGACAATCCATCAGGAGTGCGTGTCGGCTTTCACAGGCCAATTTACCTGCTTAGATACCCGAATCCCGCAATTGAGCTGCCATCAAAAGTACAGTTGGTGTCTTCGAGGATCGTCAATATCTGGATCAGTAATTTTCCCATTGGTGTAATTCTAATGCGGCTGAAAACCCCATGCTCTCCCAAGAAGGCCTAGCGCCGCCAACCCCATACCAAAAATCGTGTCCTCAACCAACTCCCTAAAACATCGAGCAGAATCTCATCCTCACCACGCATTGACACGATTTCAGTCACTCCTTCTTTAATCACAACGGATCGATAGAAAGAACGAAGTAATGGTGAGCCACAAGAGCGCCTCTGCCTAGCTGAGGTCAAATGCACATATCCCCTCGCCTTACCCTCGCATTCCTCCATTCATCACCACCGCCTCTACGCCCTTTCAATCCCCATGACTCACCGGCAAAACCAACTAACGAGACTACAGTCATCCCCTCGACCCGCCTCCCCAGTCACAAACCCTACCGGCGCCGGCGGCGCGACTACGACGGGCAGCAGTGCGCGCCCATCGTCGCCTACACCGCCAGGGGGTCCCAAGTCTGCAATCAGGAGGAAAGCGGCGGCTGATCGGGCGGATAAGGTGGCGAATGCAAGGCCGAGTAGTACGAGGGCTGCAGGAGCCGGGGGGAGCAGTAGTACGATGTTGAGTACGTTTACTCTCGAAGGCTTCTTTTTTCTGCGCGGCTGGAGGGGGGTTATGGTTCCCTCCTGCGGGCTGGGAGAACGCACTGGGGGTGTACTGCGGAGGTATTTCTTTGATTGCTAACTGGAGCCCTTGGGCATTTACAGGACTCTATACAGATGAATCACCAGGGTTGAAGGTTGATCCCGTGGTCGTGCTGGTACTGAGTTTAGGGTTTATCTTCAGCGTTGTTGCGCTGCATAGTGAGTCCTCTTCTTTCCTACCAGCCTCCCTTCACAAGGCGCAGATTGCTGTATTGGCTGCTAGAATTCGTGGAACTAACATCTCATTTCTAGTCATCGCTAAGATCACCCGGAAATTCTCGAGCCCATAAATGAATGCACTGAGGGGGTGCTGCCAGGTGGGAGGGCGCGGTGTTTGAGGTCGGTTAGGGTTGGATGATACACTCGCATTCTATCGTCGTACTCTTTTCCCTTCTACGGAAGCCTGCCGTGCTCTTGTAGCGAGAGAAAGGATTACACTTGATTTCAAATGCAGAAAGACGGCAGCATGCGACTGAAGACAAGTACCGAGAAAACAGACATTCTACCTCATAGAGATCTATCTCACCCAATATTTTTTTTTCCTCTCGTTTTTCTTAAACTTTGTGTTTCCAGGTTGGTCCAAGACGCGCCGAAGGTTATATAAGAATGGAGGACACTGTAGTATAGTAATCAGACCCTCTTGTCCCTCATAAGTTCCTCTTCCCCCATTCCCCCCCCCCACCCCCTGGGAGAAAAAAAAAAAAAGAGAACCTCTGCTTCCTTGGTTAAGCCACAACGTCCTAGTAGGGATTGTCGGGTAACCCAGCCCGCCCACCCCTAAGAGACCTTGAAGGGGGAAAAACAGGTGAATTAAAACTTAGATATCCTCGCCCTCCCCCTCCCTCCCCACCCAAATTTTTTTTGGGACAAAACATCACCCCTTCCTACTGACCGGTCTGTTTACCGCTTTCTCGTTCGTAAGAGCCGCCGTAGCCGTGAAACCGGAAAGCCATATATATATATATACTGAAGAAGCACTGCAGTTTTATTTGGATTGGATGAGTGGACGAATGCCTTACAATTGCCTTTCACCCGTCTGTGACGCCAAAGAAAAAATAATTAAGAAGACAGGGGACAAAAAAAGAACATGGGTCTAATCCATATGGAACGTACGGCGGTTAAACACCAATCACCTCGACCCTAATCCCCTAGTTAGTAGTCAACTACGAAACCCTCACGAATGCTATTTTCCGTCGCAAGGATTAGCCACTCTTTCCCCTGCCTCTCGAGCGCGAGAGAATCAACTCACTGGCATCAATCTGCATAACTTGCGGAAGCGTCAACCGCAGTTTATTCCGATACGTAACCCTGTTTGATAACTGCAAAGGGTTTCCCTCGAAATACACGGTATTCAAATCCTCCTTGTCTCTCAGCTCTCGTTCTACCTCCTCAAAGCTGGAGAGTTTGTTGTTGGATGCCCAGAGTTCTTTGAGGTTCTTGAGGTGAGCGATGTTGGCTAAGTTCGAGATTTGATTGTTAGAGATGTCGAGCACGTTGAGGTTCGTCTGTGTATAGCGTGGGTTAGCCCCGTGTTGGGGGAGAAGAGGAAAGAGGTATGGAATGGATAAACTACGTTGTGGTCTAATCCAGATATTTCAGTAAGGGCGTTGTGAGAGACGTAGACTTCCTGTAGGTTGAGGAGAGAATCAAGGCCTTCTATCCTGGTGAGGCGGTTGGACTGAATGGATAGAATCTTCAGGTTTTGGAGATGGGAGATGTCCTTAGTGGAGTGTTAATATACCCTTGTGTTGCTACTGCGTATGAAATAGAGTGAAATACCTTTAGTTCTGAAATTTTGTTCTTGCCTAGCCATAGCTCTTCTAAAGCAGTGAGAGAATCTAGGTTTTCGATTTCCTCCAACAAACAAATGGTTAGCACATCGCCCGACCATTCCTAGATGTAACTCGGATGCAATGGGTGTAGGAGCTACCCGTAATCTATTCGCGGCCAACTCCAAATTCCTAAGATTGACTAAACCATCCAGATTCTCAATCTTAGCAATCTTGTTTTGCACAAAATAGAGATTTCGAAGCTCCGTCAGGTGGTTAACCCGTTTGATGTGCTTGATCTTATTGAACGATAGGTCTAAGCTGGTGAGCTTTGTGAGCTGCTCGAGGCCTTTGATGTGCGTAACTAGGTTGTCGTAGAGGTCAAGGTCCTCGAGGGTCGGAGCGAGACAGGAGAGGCCAGTGGGATCTTCAATACTGTTTTGACGAAGACAGAGTCTCTGCGAATTGGGGTATTAGCCAAATGTGCATCGCGCTGCTGGAGGTGCTTTTGGAGACGAACTTGGACTTTCGTGAACCTCTCAATACGCAGCGCAGGTATGGATGAGATACGGCAGTGGACCAAGTCGATTTCCTACACCATGCGCACACCGGTCATTTTTCGTCATATTGGAATGACCTGGAGACAATTCCCACCTCTGTGTCTACAGGATAATCATCCAGCAGGTCTATCGCCAGCGCGTTAGTTGGGTGGAAATAACCAATTACCGGGCGGCGTTGCTTGCCTTCATCTGCAGCAATCTGGTCAACTGGCGGGCCATCGTCACCTGAGTGTGATTGATCCACATCACTGAGGGTCTCTAGACTTGGGGCAGTTTCTCTGAGATGCCCTACACGGAGCTTTCCATCCCAGCCTTTGCTGTCTGTTGGGTGGTGGTTCTCCCCATCGGGTGGGGTCGCGTCTTCTGAGAATGTGGCGCGGCTGCTCATGGCGGGGTTTGGGGGAGACGGCGGAGGGTCTGAAGGCATTGTCTGGAGTGCAGGTGGATAATATTGCTATTGTGCAGGTGAGGAGATATGACGCTGGGTTTGGTGATACAAAAGCTACTCCGTACGCGACGGGCGCAATCTCTAAGAGGCAGGTTACTCTACTTGGGGGTGGTGTTGGATGGATCACGGTCAGAGCCTCCTCTCCCAGGGAACAAAACACCCATCTATGCGGAGTGTTCTATGCAGAGCTCCATGCAGGGAAACCAATAGCACTTGTTTTAGGTGGGCCTTTTTGCCCGCAATGGCGCCAGGCCACTTCCAGCTTTGCTGCCGGGAGTGTTGCCTTTCTGCTCTGTATACATACAAGAGGATACGTATATACGAATATCTGAATTTTACTATTATGTATATTGACCTTGGCCCGCCTGGCGTGTCCCTCCTGCCCTTGTACTACCAAGTTGCCTGCGGAACTGCTAGTTAGCGTACAGAGTATGGGCGCTGAGGATGAACTAGTATAGGAGTAAGCCCGAGAACATAGCAGCTTCTGCAGAAAGGCTAACAGAGGCTTCAATAAGGTACAGGTGATGCCGCAACATCTCAATGAGAATTTCTATTGTTCCAACGTGTCTGGTGCCGAAAGGAACGAACAAAGAGTTGAGAAGTAGAGGGGACGTGAAACTGAACCAGAAAAAAGATGGGCTCAAGGTGAAGCCCGTCTCTCCTTTTCGGCCTCCTGTCACCAACCCCCTGTTGGTGGCATAGGTATAGGGGGAGGGTAGTCGACAACCCGGTTGTCACACGACACCAGGCTGCCAGTGCTCCGACGTTATCCCCGTTACGTTGACCATGCAGGAAACATAAGTGAGCAAGTTTAACCTGTGTAGTAGGTGCTATTGTAGACAGTTTTAAGGGAAATGTGGACAAAGGGAATCTTCGCTTGGGAAGTGCGGGGGGAGTTAACATATGGTTGAAATGAAGGGTTATCAACAATAATGCCGGTAAAAAAAGATGCACAGGACGCTCCTTTGTTGCCAATTCTTCAAACTTCGGAAAGAACTTTTCCCGACCTAATTGATCTCTCGTGGTGGATAACCTCCGAGTTGACCGTCATGAAAGCAGGTACAAACCCACACCCTCGAGAATTTGTATTAGATGAGCAATGCATATCGAAATGAGGATACAAAATACAATCTAGAACTGAATGGAATATATGGTTGCCACACTGATGCCTAGGGTAACGAATCGCTACAACGCAACGTCTAATACCAAGCTGACATCCCTTACTTGGGGACCAGCTAGGTCTTCAAGGACAGGAATCAGATCAAGGAGCTCGTTATCGTGAGCATCGGAGAACCAACTACTGATCGGTACCGCGTGCTGTGGATGAAAGATATATGAAGTTGGCGAATTATCAATGATTATGGTTTCACGCAAATCACGGCCAACTTGGGAGAGGTCCTGTCGGGGTCAGTTCGGTATCCGTGCGGTGCATTGGGTGGGTCAGACCTTAACGTAGTTTCCTTGGTGGTTGTAGCAGCTTTCTCGAAAGAGTCGGTGGTGCACCACGTGGTGAATATCTAATTGGTCTAGAAGCGGGTCGCCGTACTAACACTTGATTTAGGATTTCGGTTTAGTGGATCTAGGGGGCTATTTACGAACCTTGGATACAGATGCAGTAAAGACAACAACTTCATAGAGCTCCCCAACCCTTTTCATAAACTGGTCAACGCCAGGCCGTTTAATCACATACACGTTATGATATTGTCCTTCGATCTCAACGGGAATCGTGAAATCAGCTTGATGTAATATCTGGCCAATTATGTTCAGTTATATCCCGACGCAGATATAGTACTGGGAAATACCTTGAAGCTACTGTGCACCAGTGTTTCGTCTAGATCAAGAACAAGACACTTCTTGCCCTTGAAATGAGGGTCTATTGGTGGGAGTAGATACTGTTGCTTCTCGGCCTCAGGAGGCGCAATGAGAGACCCATCTTGGGAGGGGGAAAGGTGCTGCGACCTCGTTTCCGGGGTAGATGGTCCAGGTGAGACTCCCCTTGACCCTTGCTCTGCAGTAGGGGGTCTGTCGTCAATTTTTGGAGGAGGTAAGTCGATTTTTGCAGTCTCCGTACCTCCCATGGCAATATCTTCTTGGCTCGGGACCGGAACATCTACCATCTCAATATCGTCATTACCATTAAGAGACGAGTTGCGGTGTTCGGGTAGGTGCCTCATATCCTCCTGTTGTGGAACAACAGGAGTGGGTGCCTGGATAACTACTCTGACCTCTGCTGGCTGAGAAGGACCCTGGCTATCTGAATGACGGGCAGGAAGTGGTGTTCGATCTTGTGGTCGAATGTCATTGGAGACAGTAGCCTTGCCGGCAACTAGGGAGCTATCGGTACTGCCTGCTTGAGGATCTCCTGGCACTGACCCATCTTGGGCGACTCGCGGAAGTTTACTCTCCACTCCAATTGCAGGTTTATCGGAATCTCCGAAGGCCGACTTCTCATCTAACGGATCAGTTAAATCGGCGGTGCTTGGTTCCCGGCCAACTTCTCTTTTCCCCACTGGCGTACTCTGTCTAACCTTCAGGCCTCGGGTTCTAGCTCTCTTCGCTGGCTCCGAGGCGTCCTCACCATCCCCTGAGCTTGCCTTGCTGGATGCACTGCAACAGTTTAGGAAGCCGAGAAATCGAGATACTCCCGCCCTAGTTTGCTTTACTGGCTTTTCGGTTTCAAATTGCCCGCCGTTCCCAGATTGTTCTGTGCCCCCTGAGTCGGCGTTTTGAGCGTTCCCTGAGCGCTGGCTGCTGGACACACTTCCTGGACGTCGCTTCCCAGTTATGCTACTCTTCGAGCCTTTTCCGATGCTCTCGGCTGGGTCGCTAGCTGTTGCCCCCGTTAATTGCGTTGAAGTTGGTGAGGGCTGATTGTGATGAGATGAAGATCGAAGTGGTGCGTTGAGCAATGATCGCTTTTTGCTCTTATCTAGCACGTCAGAGAGGTCGTCTCCTTCCTCAGTCTCTGGGCCGCTGCCCGGGGTAGGCGTCGGCCGTCTTGCAGAAGACGTGCGCTCAGGGGGGGTGGGCGGACGGTAAGAGGAACTATTCGTGACGATGCTATCGTCCGTCTGGGGTAGGGGGTGTTTTTCTGTAACCTCTTTAGCCTCCTGTAAACATCGCTCGCCCACCTCCGGCAAGTAGTGTATATATCTCGGGGTAGATGGGGGCACATATTGAAAGACTCATACCATAGCTATTCCCGTTTTGGTGATAATTACTTGCGGTGAACTTCGACGAGGCCGAGCGTGATCGAGCAAGATCCTCCCCTGGATGCTGACCCTTCTCGTTGCTCATCGGGGCCAGACTAGAGGCCTCTATGAAAGGGCCTTGTGTACAGTATCTGCGCTGTCAAACACTATCGATGATAAACGCTCCCCTTGCTTTGATAGTCGGGTCCGAGTAACAGCAATCCTGAGGTGGAGTATCGGCACTTCCCCAAAGTGGCAATCAGCCGCCCTCGCCGGCCAATTCACTAGGCCTTCTCTCGTTCCGCACTCTCTGTTCGGCACCACAACTTCCACTGTCCCAATTGCGAATGCGTTGCTGATGGAGTCGCGGGCAACAAAGATGCTGCAAGCTCGATCTCACGGGGGGGCCAGTGCAAAATTTAAAGCTGATGGGCTTCTCAGCGAAAGACGCGGTTGCGACCGAAGCGAAGCGAAATGAAACGAGGCGATGGGACGAGAAGAGAGTGAGGCTGAGTGAGCAATCGTTGGTGGATGCAGCGCTGTTCTCTTATTTCTCTGTTGGATGGTGTCAGAAAAACGGTTGCAGGATCTAGCGATCAAAGACAGCGCAATGAAGGCGGGTTCCAGGAAGACGTGGCGGGTGGTTGGAGCAAGATGTTCGCGGGTGTGTCAAGGCGGCGGAGGACCAGAGGACAACTCGCAGCCACAGCTCGGACGCAGCGGGATAGCCAGTAAGGCCGCGGAGAGACTGGGCTTTCTAGAGCGGTTTTCTATGTAGCATGTACTCCGTACTTGCGATCTATTCCTCCTATTTCAGGTGTGCAGGTACAATATTGTACATAGTACGCCGTTGCTGTCCAAGAGCAAGGTCGATGTCGGCCCCGTGGCAACGAGCGCTGTCCCACTGAACACTTGCCAATCCAACAATAGCACAATAACACAGTCGAGGCTACTCTGCACGAACGGAGAAGTAGTGTTGCTGAGTTGCCGGCGGCTACAGACGACCTGGGGCTGGGATGGGGAGTTATTGCACGGCACAGGGCCCAGGTTGGGCTTTAGCCATCCCACGCTAAGCTGCCTTTGGTCTTATTGGGGTGATTAACGGAGGCATCGGCAGCACCGCCAACTGGCTTAAGAAACCCGCCATCCCGTCTTATTGCGCACCGAGAGAAGTGAGAAGTGCCTGTACATACAGCACAGGACACAAAACTGCTAGAATAGTTAGAGCAGGGATAGCACCGAGTAGAAGAAAAGTGCATTCATACTCCAACCTGTGAGGCTCCGGCGGGACTGTGCTATTGCCACGTAGGAAACGGAGCACCGTGGGGAAACGCTTCTGCATTGATACCAACACCCGAGTCCTGGAGAGAGCGTGGAGCATGGAGCATGGCAGTCGGCGCTTGCGAGATCGTGATTGGACTGTGCATCGATTTCCATCACATTCGCCCCTGCGCACATGGAGGTGATTTGGGGGCACAACCAGCGGCTACCAAAATTCAGCGCTGGTGATTGGCTCTCTTCCTGCCACCACACCTCCATGGAGGCAGTATCATAAAGAACGACTCCTCCATTGGAATTCCGTCTTGTCCCCTGGCCTGACGACAACCTCCGCGAGCGATCATCGTGTTCTTCAGTCCGGCCGTATGACGGTAGTCAGTCGTGCTATCGCCTAGATCTATTTGAATAGCTTGCGCCCGGGTCGCACCGATCAAACTCTTGCCCCCGCACCAACGATGGGTTTCCATATCGGCAGGGAATGGAGGTTCCCAATGGTCCTTATCGGGCTTTTCCTCTTGGAATTCGCTGGCATCGTTACCTCGCTCGCCCTCTTCGGTATCGCAGCTCCAAATTTGTACCGGACGCGGTTGTGGAGTGACGGCTTCAATAACGGCTTCAATTCCAGCCCAGCGCAGATACTCTATGCTTATGCCAACTATAGGCCAATCCCGAAAACGCCTCTAGTTTGGAGTCACTTGTGAGCGAATACATTCTTTGTTGTCTTTGTCGTCTCTGCGGTAGCGATGAAAGTTCATTCACCTAATGCTGATTCGTGCCTTAGTTTGACGAATTTCAATGTGGTCATCTCCGTATTCTCCATGTTTGTCCTGCTCATCAAAGTGGTCCTGAATGTCATGCACATCTTTCATCCGCTTCTCTCAATCTCCATCCATGTAATCCTCTGCATCATCTGGGCGGTTAGCGCTTACGGCCAGGCGGGCCCCGACAAGTCTGACCCCAAACACCCAAGTTCTGTTGCCTGGTATGTTAGCAAAAGCTGCAGCGTTACTTTCAACAAGGCCAACGTTCACTTCTGTGAATTGGCCAAAGGGACCTTTGCAGCGACTTGCATCATGCTGTAAGTTACCTAATGCGTTTTATATATCAACGGTTCCGATGACTCTTTACTAATGATCCGGGCAGAGCCCTATACGTCATACATCTGCCACTTGCAGTATACTCTCTCGTGCCCACAGCCGAGGCTAAGGCGCGAAGGGCCAGGAAATCATCGATAGAGTCTCACGATAAAAAGTCTCCTGATTCAGAACTCACAGTTGACCAACGTTGGGAGCTGGAACCACCGCCAAGAACCCCAGCAACGCCAAGCGCTGTCCCTATAACGCCTCGTACACGCGCATTTAACGCACTATCGGGAGGTCTGCCTCTGCGCTCTATGGCCAAGTAGCCTGTCTTCCAGCCTCACATGATGACGGCGATGAGGTATTCATACTGTGTAGCGTTTCCTGTAGTTGTATTGTTTGCTGGTGGAGGCATGGGCGATGTGTTTCCTTTTTTGCCACCCGGAGTTGGAGGAAGTGGCTGGCTCTAGCTACGATCGTTGGTATATGATCCGGGCATTTCTTAACGATATATTCTCTTTGACGTGCGGTTCCTAGAAGCAGTGTCTTGTAGCCTGTTGCAAATGAAATCCCTATTAAATAGGAGCTTCTGTCAATCGCATTCGCTATTGTATTCACTTTGGGACTTGGACTTGAATCTATAGCTCCGGTTTCGGCAATCCCCTCGCCGCAGCGTGGCCAACACCTTATCTACATGGCTTTCTGGCGCATTGCCACTGCGCAACATCTACTCTCAGTACGTGGTTACCCAGAGACATATCTACCTCAAAGGGAGCTGACTCACAGCGCAGTGATGCCCAATTCAAAGTTATATAACCCTGATTTAAGCTACCCATTCCACCAAACTATGGGCCGGCACTCGCCGTCCACGAGGTCGACCAGGTTATATAAGGTAACTCTTTCCATACCAACTGTAACGCCATCCTTTCTCGTTCAGTTTTCATTCACAGAAAGCTCTTCCTAAGCGTATCGCTCAAACATACCTCCTTCAACCTTCAATTCCGTCCTTTTATAGCCACACATTCCTTCGCAGCTTGACTCTTCACGGGATTACTTGAGCTCCGGAGTACAACCCGGACGTCCTGGCCTTCTATCATCACCTTGAGCTCCTGCATCCTAAATACCCACCTTCCTTTCGACCTCGCGGTCAGGTGCGCAATACTGCTTCCAATTCTTCAGATCTCAAACAAACCACAAGCCCTACTCTCCGTCTTTTTCTTTTCCCATCTGAATTGATCAATGTCTTTTACTCTGGTTTTACTTAAATCACCCTTGCACGCAGCCTAATTCGTACCGCGCCCTGCTGGTTGTGCGTCCCGCCCAACCTATCTATTCCAACTAACAACTAAGTGGTCCATAGAACATCTTGCTATACCCCCACCCTATCTAGAACTCGGCGCATCAGCGTCCAGGAAGTCAGCAATGGTTGACAGTGCGGCAGCCGCCTCGGGCAAGCAGCGTTGGACCGACAGACGGCCCCACAAAAAGGGCCAGAAAAAGCCGGGTTGGGATAAAGAGTCTGGAACTCTGGCTGGCGTGACCACGACTGGTGGACCTAGCCAGGACAATATTGCTGCAACAAGCGGCGCCGGGGCGGCCGCGCCTGCGGAAACGGCGGCATCAGTGGGAGCTGGTGGGACGTTGTCTAAGAACACCAGACAGAAAGCGAGAAAGGGAAAGAAGTTCTTGCCTTTGCCAGTGGACCCGATACAGCCCCGTCTCCCCTCAGCCAACCCTAGCCTAAATACCTATGCCCAACAAGCCAAAGGAGGAGCTTCGCCTGGCGGGTCGTTTGCCACCACCGCTAGGCCAACTGTGTCCACACAGCTCCTCCCAGAGGAATTCTCTGAGGACCACTTTCCGTCATTGGGCTCGGTAGCTTTGGCGGTGCGTGACAAACGTACACTGCCTAAGCCATCCGAATGGGCGCCCCCTAACGACCCAAAACGCGATGAGGCAGAGGAGATAGCGCTGAGGACGATAGAGGAGCAACGCATAAACGAGGAAGGGAGACTCTCATGGTTGAGAGATCCATTTAACCCAATCAATGGGTGTAATGAGGTGCTTTCCGGCACACCGACCCTTACTGACGGACTCTGGGCCGGGACTTCAACCGGAGGCTGGGCAGCGGCACGGATATCAGACGGTAGCCGCACAAAAATGCTTAAAGCACCATACGTCTTCAACGAGAAGTGGGAGTTCGGCAAGCCACGCTCTAACCAGAAGTCGAAACTCTTTACTCTCTCAACAGAGATGTTGTCCGCCATCTTCTACCAACTGGACCGCCAGAGCCGGATTAGGTTTACGCGAACTTCGAGAGCCTCGTCAGAGCTGATGTCTAGGATGATGACGGTGTGGGACATGTCTGGCGGGGACTTCTGCGACGCAGAAAAGGGTCCGATGGGCGACAGTGGGCCAACGGCGATAACGGTAGTCACAGAGTTTAATGGGTCCCCTGCTAAGAACACGGTCCGACACGAGGTTAAAGTACTTAAAGCCATGACGCTGTCGTTTTCACTCTGGACTAGAGTTTTCAGGGTCGTGGAATTCCATAGAGCGCCACTAGTGTCTATGGATCTCCTCCAGCACATAATACCAGCACTCCCAAACTTGGAGTACCTAGGTTCGTAAACTCTTTTATCAAAAAATTGCCTACCATGCTAACTGGGCGTCCACAGGTATTTTTGAATGTAATCTTATGCATGTGGGTGAGACGGTTCCTCTACTTCACTCGATTCGGAAGAATGTTCGCCTTGATTTCTTTCCGAGGCGCCCAATCTGTCACGACGTGAATATTGCCAATCGGATCGCACTTTCTGCAATGCTCTTCACGATACTCCCGCTATCTAAAAAGAAGAGCTCCCGCCTCATCGAACGTGGATCCGCCTTCGAATCATACTTGAGGGTTGAATTATCCGGTATCCCGATAAAGCAGTTCAAGAGAATCGGGGATGGCGTCCAGGATAAGCAACTTACAGAAATAATTAGTGCTTATAAGGACTGTATTTCGCATCCGTGCCCCGTCGATCCGAAGTCGAATAATGGACGGGTATGGGAGTGCGAAGGTTGCAACCTGGAGTTAAGGGGGTGTTTTTTCGCAAAGGCTCAGTTTAAGGAACCACACGGTCCAGTGTGTTGGGGCTGCAAGCTGAAGCAAGCCCTTAACGAGGAGAAATACGATAAACGCATTGACGGCCACCGCCATACAGAACTTAACTACTGGCACGGTAGTTGCAGTACACTGGGAGAGGTAGTAGAGGCTATCAAGAACGATTGCAAGGAACGAGACGAGGAGAAGACATTCCTAGGGTACCATACCGACGACCATCGGGCAAAGTTGGCGAGGAGCAAGTTCTGTAACCCCAGGTACTACCGGCAAGCAAGGGCAGCTTGGCTCAAGGGCGAGGACCCAAATGACTGGTGGCCTGGAAAGCAGGCCCCGACGGGGTACACCGGTAGGCGGGCGCGACGTCGGGGTGGTTGGTAAAGGTAATTGCAGATGTGGTTCACGGCCATCCGGAGGTGGAAGGATGAGTCGGTGGTCAAGCAGATTTTGCAATTAGGGCTTCCAAATCCCATTTCCGAGAGATATATAACCAAATTAGCTTAGCGTGGTAATGAAAACAGTGCTCTGGGATGGCCCCCTCGTGGCAGATATCTAACATTGAGTTCAATTACTGCCCTTAATCGCGTGTCCAATGAGAGCGTCTCGGCAGAGTACGACCTTGAGCAGCCTCTCGTAAAACCACCAAGGTGCGGACGGTGGAGCTATACTGTCATAACTATCGCTGATGCTTACTTTGACCGGATGTATCGAGAGTATAAACCGCGAGGTGAGATGACCTACAGCCATATGACAGACCCCACCACCTTGTTATCTAAGGTTCCTGTAGGCTATCCACCCATCTCGGCCATTGGCGTCCGGATCTATGATCACCATGGCGCAGATGGGATGCAGAGGATGTGTCTTGGTAGGGTAACACCGCTCGGAGAGTGTCGGCTGCTCCTCTCGATGAGCCGGAAGTTACACTCCGCTTGGGAACATTGGTGAACAACGGTCGAACTCTCCCTCTTTCTCTGGGATTAAGACGCACACAGTCGCCCCAAGGGCACGTGTTGGGTATATCTCGGGCACAATCCCCTAACCTAATTTATTCGACCGACAAAAGGGACCAGGGTCATGCTTTCTCCGCTCATAGATACGTTTCCTAGCGGGACCTATCCGAATGTAATCACTGCTGCTAGCTTGCTTGCCGTGTTGGCCGTTGCAATCTTTGCTACCGCCCTGTTTAGTTCTAATGATGATAGCGAATACCTACACAATCTCAATTCATACCTGACTTTCTTCTACGCTAGCTTCTTGAAGCCTCACTCAGGCAGGTCCAGGGACAACCAACAGGATTCCTTGGAGAGCTTCTACAAAATACAAGCGACGGCATATGATATTAGTAGGAGGAAACTGCTGAGGGGCCGGGAGGACATGTTGGGCCTCGCGGCAGCGCAGCTTAGAATAGAACAAAACTGTGTCAGCTCGAGACCTATCTGGGTTGACGTGAGTTGATTCCCCCACGACCTGTGAATATTCCATGGTAGCTACTATTCAGGGAGATGCTAATAGCGATGATCAGATCGGAGGAGGGACTGGCTATAATATTGAAGCTATGTCTAGCCATCTGCCCGTAACTGAATTCTTCTCCTCCATCTACCTTGTTGATCTTTCCCCATCGCTATGCAAAGTCGCCCGGAGGCGATTTGCCGCCTAGGTTGGACAAATGCGAAAGTTGTCTGTCAAGACGCGCGCTCTTTCGGCCTTGGGGACCACGAAACAAATAAGGGCGAGAGTGAGGTAGACCACACGCCGAAGGCCACAGACTTCCCCGGAAACGGAGTTGTACCTACCAGAAAGGCTGGTCTCCTGACGCTGCCGCATTCGCCTTCGATGATTCCGAGCTACTACTTAGTGATTGATACAATGTCTTCGCTCCTGTCTCCCTCCGGTGTGCTAGTGGTCATCGACTTCTATGTCCAGAGCAATGCCGACCTCGCTGGCAGAAACTACACGGGCGGAGCATATAACAGGCACGTTAATTGGTTTGGTCGAGTATTCTGGAGAGCCTGGTTTGAGGCTGACCGAGTGGGACTAGAGCCAGGTAGAAGAGACTATCTAGAGTACCGATTCGGCACAATCCTCAGTGTCGATGATCGGAACTATATAGTGGGGGACATTCCTTATTACATCTGGATTGGATGCCAACAGCAACCGTCTCCTCTCTCGCGAGCTACCCACATGAGAGTATCGAGCGTCCGGACGCCGCCGTAACTAAATCCCCATACACCTCTCTAGTTGGCCACACCGATCCTCCTTCGTGGGTAGCTAGCAGTAATTTGACGGTTGGTCTCCCACTACCTCCGTTCTGCTATCAAAACCAACACTAGAGAATACACTACGGATGAGCAATTAAAGAAGCACGCCCGGTTTGGGAATGAATTTATATACGCATTCACTTAGGAGGACCCGCGAATCAACCAGCACATTCTAAAAATTAACAGCGATGATATCGTCCCTACCGTGACCAGAGCAGGAGACAATACCCTTACGTATGCTCTCAACGGGCCAAAGCGAATTCACAGTGTCGACATGATCCCTACCCAAAACCACCTACTGGAACTGAAAGTCGCGGTTAACGACACGGCTCTCATTACTAAGCGGCCTGAAGAACCAAAGATAGTGAAACCCAACAACCTATCTCCAGCCGTCAATTCCAACAGCAGGGACCTTTTAGAACCAGGTGGCATTGAGTAAGATAGGGCGGTAGAGCGGGATTTCGACCAGAAACCCCTGATAGAAGGTCGATTGCTATTGTTATGTGTTAGGGTTTGCGAGGACGCTAGTGCTTTTAGGATTTTTTATTATTATCTACACACTTTTTTTTTTTTTTTTTTTTAGTTTTCTCAAAAACTAGTGGAACTCATATTATATATATAGATATTAAGTATCCCCAAATACTTTTTTTTGCCTCCAGAAACGCCTCTCGCCAAGTAGAAATGAATTTTTATACAAGTACACCCTATCGCTAACCAAAGTAGTAGTAGTAGTAGTAGTAGTAGTAGTAGTAAAAAGCTCCATTTCCCTTCTTCCATAGACATGGAATATACAAATGTACACTCACACTAAAAACGTCCAAAAACTAGGATACACAAACTCCTCCTCGAAGATCTTACGAACCTGCTCCAGGACAAACTTTTCCACCTTCCCCACGTTCTTCAAAGACTGCTTGCCTCCCTCCCTCTGCCCAATCTCACTCTCGACCTTAATCTCCTTCAACAGCCCGCCACCACCACTACCACCAGCGCCAATATCATCCCCCCCAACCATAGTTACTGCATCTTCGTGTGCTAAAAAACAAAAGTGGACTTTTTTTCGGCGGGTAAAGGCAAGGACAGCGACACCATCAAAGGAGAGACCTGTAATATTGAGTTTTATAGGAATGCCGGCAAAGGAGGGCATGGGGTAGTCGAGGAGGATCATGGCGGTTAGGGATAGTGCGATGTTGCCGGCGTAGCGCACCCGAGCTATTACTTGGAAGTCGGAGGGGCGGGGTATGCGGCGGCGTCGGCGCCGGGAGTGGAGTTGAGGGTGGCTGGCTGGTGGAGAAGGGTGCAATGGTGGAGACGCGGGATGCGACGCCATAGTCTCCCCAGGCGGCGTACTAGTTGACATTGACGAATCCGCCGTCGATGGGGGCGACAGCGATTCCACCGACGCGGTTGAGTCCTGGCGTTGCGCCCCCACATCTCCTCCATCCACGCTTCCAGAAGCATGGTCCTGCCACCCAGACGATAAATGCGCGCCTGCGACCGCAGCGAGCGGGGTTTGTGTCCCTGAAAGCCCATTTATGAGCGGAGAGTGGAAGTAATGGTTTAGCGTTGAGGTGCCGCCGGGGGCTATGGGCGTTGGAGAGCGGTATGGGAGAGGAGGTGGATAAAAGGGTGCGGGTTCAGTACCAGTAACGGTGGTGGTACGGGTATGAGGAGACCGGAAGGAATCATGGTATGCAGGCGGCGGATGCGGTAGCGTTGGTATGGCTATCGATGTGGATGTATCCGCGGGTGCGGCCGCAGTAGGTCTGGCTAAATTGTCTGCACGCCAAGTAGCTCGTAACGTTGTGTGTGACGAGGACACATAAATATCCTCCTCCTCTTCCTCGTCCTCTCCCTGCCTCCTTCTCATCCACCCATCTTCCTCAACCTCACCCTCACCGTCCTCCTCACCATCATCGCTCCCATCGTGGCCCTCGTAAAAATCTCCTAGCGGATCCCCGATATCCTTCAACTCCACATCCGGTGCAATGGTACCAAATTCAAACGAATGCACCTGAACGCTCTGGACGAAACGCGGGAGCGCGATCTTTTGGAACTTGTCATGGACGAAGTCGCGAATCTGGGCGGCGAGGCGGTCACCGTCTGGGCCGGAGGTGAGGGTTGGCCAGGAGATGTCGATGGACATTGAGTGTTGGGGAAAAGTCGGGAGATGTTGGCGGCGGGGCGGAATGCTGGGGGGTGCTTATTAATCAAGAGCCAGATCAACCTCAAGCGGAGGCATGCCCAGCATCGCCTTCCTCCACCAGTTCTTCCCGCGCGCAGATAGGATACACACCACTCGAACCCCATTTCACTCCTCCCCTGTTCTGCCTGTGCAAGATCGCCACGACGCACGGCATAAGACCAACGCCCCATCGGCCATGACGCGCAATTCAGGAGAGTTGGTTTGACCCCGCCGCGCTGCAAGAGACCTGTCCTATCATCGGCTCAGCCCTTCAGCCTGTCTGGACTGTCATCACTGAAAGCCATCCCAACCCCGTAATTTGAGCCCCGGGTGCAGCCCGTCCTTGCAATCTGAAGCGCCAGCATACACAATCTCACTCGTGTATTTTTTTTTGCCGTAAGCCAACACCGTTACATCATCCTAGGCTGTCCGCCGTGCAGAATCGCGGCGTATTCGTCCGTAAGCTCGTCCGTATTTTGCATGCATGTATGTATGCGTGTTTGTACAGAGCGAGTACTTCGTACATCCGCACGCATTCTACGGAGCGAAACCAGATGTCAGATTAGGGGAATCGCTCATATCAAAACCTGCTCTTTCCGGGTTCTCTCGCCCGTCCGCTGCCCTGGCCGGGTTTCGCAATTGGACCCGGGCTGCAGGAGGATGAAGTGTACACAAAGTCAGATGGCCGGTGTGCGTTGTGAGAGGTGGGGCAGGCGGGAGTCTGCTGTCTCCTGTCTGCAACGCCCAACACCCAACAGCAGCAGTCCAGCAAACAGCAGCAGCATCCAGGCGCCTGTAGATCAGGCCGGCAGCGGCGCATTGTGCTGCTCCATAGCCGTTGCATGGCCGACAACAGAGACACAGGCCGGAAGTGCATGATGCCTCCGCTCCGGGAAATAGCGCCGAGGACGCGGATTTTCGAGAACCCGCCTGGAGTCGTGAGTGTCTCGCGGCGGAGAGCGGCCCGCCGCAGATCGGCAGCGGATTAGCCTGCGGGCGATGTACTGGTACTTGTCCGCACGCACGTACAGCATCCGCAGCACGTCCAGAGTACGTACCGGATGCTGCATCCCATGTCGCCGTGCTGCGTGCGTCTGTAGAGACATTCGGAGAAGTCGATGCAGCGCCCAGGATCACCGGGTTGCATAATATCGACGCGTCTATTTGGGGGCCAAATGCGGACTGAATGCGAACAAACCCTTCCTCTGGCCGGGCTGAGTCCCAAGCCCGCAGACCGCAGACACAGCGTCACCTCCACGCCCAACACCTCAGCGCCTCAACACCTCAACACCTCAACACCGCCCTTTCGTTGGCGCTGCGATAACCGCCCCCAACCCCATTGGAAGTCACCTGACTCCACTGGCATGCATGCAACTCTTGATCTGGTGCAAGTTCCTCCCAGGTGCTTGGGAGACTGCAAGAGCTGGCAGGACAGCATCGAACGCTGTCTGTCTGTCCAGAAGGGTGCGCGACAGACTCTCTCTGCCAGCTCTCTGCCAGCTCTCTGCCAGCTCCCCGCCCCGACACACCAAGTTTTGTTTGCATTCTGCCTTCCAAGGACGAGTACCCGCTGTGACTCGCCGTGACCCGCCGTGACTCGCTGTGACTTGCTGCGACTCGCTGTCCTCTGCCCTCGAATGCCCTGGGCCCCCGTGTCCCCGTGTCCCCGTGTCCCCGTGCATGAGCAGCTCCCAGGAGCCTTTTGATGAGATCGTCAGCATTGATTAGGCACTTAGCCGCGCAGCGCTGATGAGAGGTGCATCTCAGCGGAGCCGGAGGATACAGAGAAGTCGAATCTAAATCGGCGCCATGCGCCATGCAATGAAGATTGTTTTAGTCCCCAGCTCCTCCACCCCCCCGCCGCCCCCGTCCCCCGATCGCGCGTCTCTCCGTGCCATGTTCCGGGCGAACAGCACTCCTCTCCCAGAGTCCCGTTTCCTACGTATGTAATGTACCACGCATGTATGTACATACAGGTATCTGCCGGTGCGTGTGTGTACCCTCCACTCTCTGTACGTCGAATACACGCGTACATGCCGAGTACCATACAACCACCACATACATACATCCAGAGTATTTTTATTTTTTCTTCCCTTGGCTGCCGGGGTCCGTGCATCGGCCACTGCCTAGACAGGCAGGAAAACGTCACAGGGTGCGATGACCTGCACCGGCCGTTTAGAGTGGGGGGGAAATACGAGACCGAGGGGGGTCTTTTTTCCCTTTTCCCTTTTTTTTTTTCCCGGTCTTCATTTTCGGCCTCATCACAGGCAGGAGCAGGCAGTCGCAGGCAGGTGCGGGAGCAAGTCAATTGTTCCGGACTCAAGACCTTTCGGCGGAAAGCTACCCGAGGCAAATTGATGTCGGTGCATTGAGAACTGAAAACTGCTCTGACGGTGCGGCCACGCCGTGTCTCGCTGGGGGGCTGCTGGGTCATGCACCACCAGCTCGACTCATTGCCATCTTTGATCTTTCGGGGGCCTTCGGAGCAAACCCACTGGGCCCGGCGCGGGAGTGGAGGGTCAACATCTTGTCTATTCCCAATGATTAGGCCAGAATACAAAACTCCCAGAGAGAAGATCGCATCCCGTCTTCTGAGCAAATGAAAAGCTAAAACGCGTCCACATGTCCACATGTCCTTTTTTACCCAGGCCGTTAGGAGATCTCATTTCCCTGAATCCGTATGCGCCAATTAAGTTGTTGAAAAAGTGAAACAAAATAAAAATTAAGACGTCAACTATCGTATCCCTGAAAGTAGCCCGCAAACTGCAGTCATATGGGGTCCCCGATCATCTCACTACATGTAGGCCCACTCTTTTTGACGATAACCTAAGAAATATGGGAATTCTGCGTTGTCTCTGCAGCTTGTGCGGGACACGACCCGGGTGGGAAATTGAGAAACAAACACAAGTCCGAATCAGAGCACCTCTCAAAGGCGCACGGGATAGCGCGCACAAGCTTAGTTGCAGCTCTGCCTCTGGGTGCATGCTGTGTAGAAAGCCCAAGTAGCAATCGAGAGCGTGACCATAACCAACGCCTGCCACTGTGGTCAGCCGAGACTACGCAGATTGCCGGCGGGAGCATCTCGATCGTGCTGAGATCGATGGCGGGGAAGTGTAACCTTAGTAGAAGCAACATACCTTTTTGAAGCTACGGCTACCGCCTCCCGCTAGTAGCGGCCTCACAACTGTCGCAGAGGTCTTCGTGTGGCACATGCTTCACCTTGGACACCGGGCACTTGCCATCAGCGGCTCGGGACTTTGCGCATGGCGCCGTCTCTGCCATCGTATGCCCACACGTGTAGCGGTGAATGACACTCGTGCACATTGTCTCTGTTGGGTCCAGCAGGCCGACTGACTAGCTCTCCACCTGGTTGTCTGCCTCGTGTCTGGAAGCCCTTCTGGCTGCCTATCCGGGCAGCTGGCTGGTTTATGTAGATTGGGCACCGTGCGGATATGTGGCTTTCTGACGGGAAAGTTGCGACAATTGAGACCGTGCCCACAAGGTCCGAGAGGCCCAAGGGCGACGTAGGTAAACCGAGACGAGTAATTGCCGCGGAGGGCAGTGTGTACGGACTGTTCCAAGGAGTTGCGGTGCCCAGAAGAGAGAGGCGGATGCGGAGCAGATTTATTCAGGTAAACACCAGGTCGAGGAGGGTGGAGGAGGGTTGAGCACGGACGCTACCGCTATACTAGCGCCGCATTAGTGAGGGCAGTTCGGGCAGTAGAACGCCAGCAGAAGCAGCTGGAGATGCTCCCGGAACGGGGCTTCGAGAAAAGAGTCTGAAACTCAGGGAATCCCCTGCGTTACCTGTTCGACTTGGCCCCTTCCGCGTCCTCAAACGTCCATCAGAGTCGCCGAGATGTGCCTGTGCGTTGGTTTGAGAGAGAGACCAAACAATAATATATGGCACTGGATCTTCCGGTCCCTTTTCGCGGTGCGCAACTGTGTCAGTTCGGGCAAGGGCAGAGCCAGAGGATATATCATATGTGAAATTCGCAGCACAACGCAGCGCAACGCAGCCAGCCATGGGCCGGCAGCGGCGGTTTTATACTATCACCAACGTAGCAAGGTCCGGGGTCGACACTCCACCATTACCACCGCCACCTTTACGAACGAAGCATAACCCCCATCCTCAAAGCCCATGCCCGCCCATGCCCTTCCCACCCCATCCCATCGCATCCGCATTGCTCCCCATCAGCACGCTTACCAAACGCTGGCGCCGCTCCAATGGCACGGCAGCCATTGGGTCGCCCGTCGTTGTCTCGTCCTCGTCGCTGGCAGCAGAGGCAGAGAGCCGTGGGATGACCAGAAGGCGCGGACCCGCGGCACAAGGCACAAGGCTACACGCACTGCTTCTGGCGTATCGTGCAGTCTCGCTCTGCTCACTCGTCTGTGTGTGACGCGGTGGTGAAGGTGTAAGTGGCGGTTCCACCAACCACTTAATTTAATCCACATGCTCAATTCAGCTATTCCACGTTTTCCCATCCATTGAAACGCACGCAAGATTACCTAAGTTGCCGCTGCTTCGCTCCGCTTCAGGGTAATCAGGGTAATATGCGCCTTGCTACGTCTACTGCTCTCGGCTATTTGGATATCCTGATCGCGTACAAGTCTCTACGGAAGCTAGTTGGGTCGTGGAGATGAGAGCGGGCGGACAGAGTAATTGGGGACCAACGCCCCATAAGCCCAGAGAGCGGGCGACCTCCGATGGCAAGGCCGTCTCATCCGTGACTGGATGGGCCTGCGTGCAGGCAACCTGCTACGGGCAGAAACTGTATCATGTACGGGGAGAGAGATTGGCGGGAAGCGGTGATGGTGGCGGCGTTTGAGGTTGTTTGTCCTGCGTTGGTGGGAGGCTAGATTGACTGTGTAGGTAACACGGCTTCAGGGAGTCAGTTGTTGAACCGGGTTCCGGCGGGAGACGTTGGCGGGAAGACCGTCTGAGCCTTTCGATTGGTTTTATTTCCTTCTTTTTTCTCCTTCCTTTTTCCTGGGGCGGCGTTATATATATCGGTTGATGCAGTCAAATCCAACGCTGATTATGAGTGGAATTCCCCGCCGCCCTATACGCGGCTGTGTGCTACTCTCGTCTGTCTTACTCGACGGCGTCATGAGCATGCCAGTCGCCCGCAAGGACTGACGCTCACAGCGACCCGGCCAGCTGTGATGGACGTGGGTTGGTTTGGTTTGGTCAGACGGGTGATTGGACATGGAGACTGGTGAGACTCGTTCAGCTCTTGTACCACGGAAACTTTCTGTCTGAATCTCGGCAAGGGACAAATCCCAGAGATGAGGGGTCGTGGCTAGATCTGGTTTGTGAGTTGTCAACCAAGACTAAGAGCTCTCTAATCAAGGGCTGCTTGGCGGTTAAAGGCAGAGGAGATCGTCGAAATACCACACCAATGAACGGATGAACATTGAATGATGCACGATCTCCGTTACGTATGCAATGTTTTGATGTACGTGTATGGCACAATCAGTATATTTTAAGGGGCGGAAAAAAAAATTCCGTACGGCTCAGAATAGGAAGGTTAACAATAGTACGCTCCGTTTCCCAAAAAAAAAAATTTTTTTTTTGTCCAGCGCGAGCTGCCCCAACATCTTACTTCTTATTTCCTACTTCTTACTTCTTACGTCCACAAGGTCGCGCCCAAAGAGCCGTCCTGCGTTCCGCATGTGCATGACGCGATACCCAGGAGAGCAGCGAGATCTCTATCCCGAGGCCAGTCGTCTGAGTGAGAAAGTCCTGGGTAAACGTGTTTCGGGCCTACGAGGCTTCTGGGAATGTGTGATCCCTATGGTGGGGGTCGCAGCTCTATGGTGAAGATGGCGCCATTATTTACCCAGGAGAGATAAGATAAAGTGATGATAGTACGTGAGCAGGTGAAATGTACTAGCGCTGCGAGAAGCTGCGAGAAAAGTCTCGGAAACGACACAGATTGGGTGAATGCGAAGACTGAGCGAACGAATTAGAAATAGCGAGTTAAGCGCCGTTTGGATCTGGATGAACAACAGGGAATCTGGAGAGGCGTAATCGCTAGGAGGGTCATGGTGGGACCCTATCGCCAGCTTCCAGTCCTGGAATCCGCACGGAGGAGAGTATGCACCGGCCTGACCAGATGTATTCGACCAACGACGGCAGGGCTCTCTGCTGCACCCATCATCCAGAAGACAGTGACATGATTGGGGGTTGTAAACCCAAAACGATAGATATGCGACAGCAAAAGCACGCACACGTTTGCAGCCCCGCACCTGTAAGCAATTAGGGACAAGCGTTCGCACAACCTGCAGCGGCGCGCAATCTGATCAGTGTTCTGTATGGGGGAGCTCATGCAGACGTATCTCCCTGCAGCAGACAGCGGCGAGGCCGAGCAGTCCTCGCAGCACTGGAGGATCTCCCGCGGCGCCTCAATTCTCCATCAGCAGTTCGGGCTAACCATCAGGGAATATATGTACGGAGTAGCCGTGGACAAAAGCTTCCCAAGGTTCGATCTTTCTCTCGAGGCTGCAAGCCGAATCCACCGCCAACCGACAAACCCAGAACGCAGATTATTGCACTATACGGGCCAAAGTCGCCGCTACTGGATTACCGCTGCCTCGTTGGCTGTCTGGGCTCTGCGTGGAAGAGGGAAGAGAGGCACCAAGCCCGACATCCGGCGTCGGCGTACGCGTACGGAAGGCTTCGGCAATGGTGAACAATGAAGTCTACGGAGAACGACAAATCCAGGCGGACTCGGTCGGAAATCACAAGCACAAGCTCGAGAGAGCACGACTCAGTCGCGGCCTCGCGCCCTGCCCCTGCCAGGCCACTACGTAGTTGATCGGTCAGCCAGGGCGGTGTTTCGTCGGGTGTGGACATGGTGAATTTTCTGTCTGTCACACGAGATGTGCAGAGCCTGGGAAGGTTTGGACGGCGTCATCGCCGGAACCAGTTGGGGGAAGATCTGGTCGCTCCATACTCCACTAGGGGACGTTTGCGGTCAGGCGAGATCGCGGTGCATAGCTTGCAAGGAGCTAATCTCTAGCTGCGTACAGAGTGGTCAACCGGAGTCGCACTGCATCCCGGCTCAGGGAATTGCTCCCTCTGTTGTCGCTCGCGGAACCTCGTTGAGCCCAATCGAAGCAGCATCTTGTTTTGCCCAGGCTCGGCAATATATGGATGGACGAATATCGCAAATTTGCCATTCCAGTTCACGGTTTAGACTGTGTCACACTGCAAAAACCAAGAGATGATGGACAGCGCTTGCGGCCTGCTTTCCCGGTCCAGCCAATTGTAGCCGTCTCCTGGCCCGCGTGTCAAGAAACTCAAAGGCGGTGGCACGACTCCAACAACAAAAGCAACACTCCCAAGAGGGGCCATGTAGTCAAGTGACTCAACAGAACAATCCCCCCTCGCCCTATATAAATTCCATCCCTCCACGCCGCTGGGAGGCCAAGGGCAAAAGAACAACAATCTCCGAACAAGCTGCAATCTAGTCAAAATGTCCTCCCCAAACGCCTTGCCTACTCCCAAAGAAATGTTCCTCCGATCAGTCACCGAGCAACCGTTGCATTCGTTCCTCAGCCTTGCACCGGTTCAGTCGGCTTCCTACCCGCTACCACCTGCGAGAGGAGCCGCCTCCTCCAACGTGACGAAGGCGACAACTCCAGACGGTGGAATCCCAACGCCCCCGAGGGGTCCGGTGCTCTCAGCCGAAGATGTCGTCCAGGTCGAGAAGACTAGGAGATCGAGCAGCGTAAGCTCGGAGGGGATTAGTCCCAGGCGATTCCTCAAGCTTGGACCTGTGTTCTGGGGGGGCGAGCCGGGTGTTGGCGACTACGCGGACGATGAATAGAGCTTCATGCGGAGTGTACTGGGCGATTTCGATCTCCGCGGTCGGACAAAATGTATTCACGCGGGTTTGCATCAAGTGAGCTATATTTTCCTTCGAGTCTGGATCCAGCGATTGCGTTCTTGGATGGCGGTGTTGGGAGGGGCATACATTTCGGCGCTGAGGCCGGTCCTTCATTGGTTCGTAAGCACATTTCCATAGCTTTTGTTTCGCTGGTGTTGCATTCCGTGCGTTTTTGGACTGGAAAACTGGGCACATGCCCGGACAAAAATCGTTTAGTTGGAGAATTGTTACTTTGTAATTTTTGCTGTGATAAGATAATGTCATTGCATTTACACACTTCGTAACCCCCCCACGCGTAGATCCGGTATGTCAACACTTCGACAAACATTCCCCGGAACAAGCTATTCACCTCTGACGTTGTGCTACTGTCGCGGTGATGGTGTAAGGCTGAGAGCGATGGTTACCAACAAGCCAATCAGCGCCACTCACGATAGCTGGCGCACGTGACTCCAATGCAGGTTTGTGGCGAATCATGATTCTCCTGTCGATGTTCTGTTTCAACGCCGTTACAGAACCCGAGATTCCCATGTCAGTGGTATTCTTAGCACAGGGCGGATGGGATTCCACGGGGGGCACCCGAGTGGCGGGTTTGGGGCACCACTGAGCTGCCGGCTTGAGGGCTTGACGTACTCTGCTACGGAATAACACGATACGGTACAATACATAGTACACGCACACCTAGAGCCTTACCCAAGCCAAATCGCAAAAGACGGACAAATAAGGGTCATCGGATCGGAGATTTTGGAAGGGCTATCCTGGCTAGTCTGGCCAGTCTGGCTAGTTGTATGTATCATGCAAGCAAGTAAGCAAGCAAGCAGGCAGGCAGGCCTTGCCGAAACACCTGGGAGAGATTAAAGGTTCGTGGGACCGTTCGCCAATACAACAGTTAGACGCGCTCCGGCTGTCTTGGTATGCGCCTGAGCGCTTGTGTGAGATTAACAGGCTGTCATGACTTAGCGGGAGGATAAGGAAACCATTGTGTGCTCATTGACGGGGGGTAATTTTTTTTTTTTTTCCATTTCAAATCGTCACGTTTAGTTACCGTCTCCCCCCAACCTCCATGTCTGTGCCTGAGACGGCGATGCTGATGCCAGCGTATCCAGCCCAGAAGGCAGCAGTGGCGGTCTGCAGGGCGTCCCCTGCATTTGTACCTTCAGAGTACGTACAACTATCCCGGATGAATGGAGTGAGCGAGTAGAGGCGACACGGGGAGAGAGACCGTTAACAGAGCCACCGGTGGTTTATACAATGTATCTACGAACTGATATATACAAGCTGCATGCCGTCAACCTTGAGAGGAATGCAAATCCCGCCGGCTACAGCAGGGCAGTGGCACGCAGGACGCGAGAAAGTCGCATCGCCGTACATGTACAGTGCACGGAGTAGTCTGTACTCTGTACGCTGAGCAATTCGCTTGCAGTGCCTCCTTCTGTCAAGCCGTGTACTGCGAGGGTATCTACTTTGTAGATAGAGCATAGACTGCACGCAAGCATATACATGTGCATGTACATGCACTGCACATACAAAATACACACGGTGTGGCGAGGCGTGTTCCGGAGGATCGAGGCGGCTAGTGGCGAGAAGCGCTATGTAGCGCGTAGTGGCCTACGCAGCGGCGCCAAAAGCTGTGTCATGGACGGTGCTTTGACGACGGTTGAGAGAGAGCCTTGACGGTTCCGGTGGGTTTGGTGGTTTTTTTGGACGGTGCGGGCAGCGAGTTGTTGGTCGCGTCGGCTGCCCCTATTTCTCAAACGCGCACTTTCCCTTTTCTGTGCTGCCCGGTCCGCCCGTCATAAGAGCCTGCCCCAGCGGAAAAGGAAATTACTCGTACGGCTCCGACCTCACTCCATTGTCGACCTCTACCATCTGCATCAGACAGCGGAAAAGCTGCGATCGCGCCCCCAGTGTAAAGCTATGTGCAGCGGTGCGCGTCGTTGTTGAGTCTTCTCGGATTGAGCTGCGACACGTCGCACACTTGACTTTTTCGTTAATTGCTGGTTCGGCTTGTGATTGCAGCCTCAATTGCTCTTCGTTTCGCACGTCTCCTATGCCCGCAGCACCTGGGAAAATTCATCAACTGGGCCATCAGCAAGGCCATCCACACACCCGTCCGCCCTTCTGGGCCGCTCTCTAGACCGTCGAACCCGTTTTCCTAAGCAGCAAAACGCGGGAGTCTGCCAAGGTGTCTGCCACGACAGCTCCAAGACCGCTCCCTCACTTCCCTCACTATCCGCCTTCGCCTTTATCCCCACCATCCTTCCCATCTGCTCCGGCGACTGCCATACCTCTCGGCTCCCGGCCTGCTGCCTCAATCTCTAGGTTGCTTCGGAATTCACAGGCCCCCGAGGCGGTTCAGGGCGGGAAACGGCCGTCCGCTCCCCATTCTGCTAGCCTGTTATCGAAGGTTGGTGGTGCTTTTGGTAACACAGACGAGGACCCAGATCTACGGCAGGGCAGTCATCCAACACCAATAATTGATTCAGGTAAATCAGCCTCGATTCCGCCTGGGCAGCTACGGCATTGGCCAACTGCATCTGTTGAACAGCAACATCCACCTGGTGGGACTACCTGGCAACGCGAGAGAGCCTGCAAACCTAGGTGGGAAACCCTTACTAGGCCCGTCATTGCCTGCTGGGGGAGACACAGAGATGTCTTCAGCAATGCAGTCTGCTACGCACCACCCGCAATCCACGCCATTGAACACATCACCAAAGCCCAATCGCCAGTATCAGCAGCAACAGCAGACCAATCAACAACTCCAACAGGTAGTAAACGCGTCGCCCTCGGCATCCTCTTCGCGCCGGCCTTCTCGACGATCTAGCGGCCACAACACCACGCCCCCTACTGTAAACAGCCCCCAACCACAATTCTATTCGCCGACTGGATCTAATGCAGCAGGCTCTGACAAGTCAACCCCTCGGGCAAAAAACGTACTGCCTTCTACGACCGCGTCACTCGCAACACCCACGGCTACAGCTTTTCCTCCTTCCAACCCTGCCTATATTACTCAGATAGAAGTCCGTGGTGGCCCTCCGATAGCGCCCCCTCCCCGAACTTCATCGCAGAGAACGCAGTCGACCATGGCAACAGCCCTAGCATCTCCTGCGGAAACGAGTATCACGTCACGGAAGCCAAACCGAATGGCAGACGAGAAGCCATCATCACGGGCAGCTGGTGCTAGTGACGGAGGGGGTTCTAGAGAGCGGGGGGCCGGCGAAGGCTATAGTAGTAATGGTGGTCGCGAGAGAGTCAGAGACGAACTCTCCTCTCCATCTGCCACGTCGACACGAAGACGAAAAAATCAGCAGTCACCGCGAGAAGACGGACCACAGAGATCATCAAGCACGAGAGAATCAAGGACAAAGCAGCCAGCGGCTGCCATTCAGAGCCATTCCGCCGCTAGTATTTCAGGCACTGGAACCGGACCTTCCAGAGAAGGGAGTGCTGTCTTGAACCGCGTGGTTGTAACCGATCCCGAAGTCGACATTGAACGGGAGCGCGAAAGGATGGCTGAGGCTATCCCACAAGGCGTCACTCCAGTCACCGGCTTAGGGCTGGTTGGGAGTGAAGGGGTGGAAGATGGTGGGAGGGGTGGTGGCAGGACTAGGCAGGATCATTCCAACTCCCGGCGAAAAGAAACTAAATTTGGGGATTATATACTTGGTCAAACTCTAGGTGAAGGTGAATTCGGGAAGGTGAAGATGGGTTGGAAAAAAGACGGTGGTGTACAGGTTTGTTAATTCGGCGGTCCTCCCTTTTTAACTCAACTAACAGGTGCACGTAGGTTGCGATTAAGCTTATACGCCGAGAGAGTCTAGGATCTAATCCCAGTCGCCTCCCAAAGATCTACCGTGAGATATCGATTCTGCGAGAAATATCACATCCAAATATCGTCCGCCTCCATGAAATGGTCGAGACGGACCATCACATCGGGATCATTCTAGAGTATGCATCTGGCGGAGAGCTCTTCGATCACATCCTCGTCCACCGCTACTTGAAAGACCAACCTGCGCGTCGTCTCTTTGCGCAACTAATTTCTGGTGTGGGTTATCTCCACAAGAAGGGGATTGTGCACCGCGACCTTAAGCTCGAAAACCTACTGCTTGATCGTAATCGCAATATAATTATCACAGACTTTGGATTTGCAAATACCTTCGATCCTACAGATGAGCTTGACGAGGATATCGAGTACAACCTAGGAAACAAGGAACTTGTAAAGAAGATGGATCTGGAGAGAATCAATTCGAAGGGCCACCGGAGAGGAGACTTGATGCAGACCAGCTGCGGAAGTCCTTGCTATGCCGCGCCTGAGCTAGTAGTAAGTGACTCACTTTATACGGGCATGAAAGTTGACGTCTGGAGTTGTGGAGTTATCCTAGTGAGTGTCTACCCATCTTTGATTCTAGGATGTTTAAACGCTAACTTGGCTTGCTAGTATGCTATGCTTGCAGGCTACCTTCCATTTGATGACGATCCAGCGAACCCCGAAGGTGACAATATCAACCTACTGTACAAATATATCGTTTCAACCCCCCTCACCTTCCCTGAATATGTCACTCCGCATGCCCGCGATCTCCTGAGGAGAATTCTTGTTCCCAATCCACGAAAGCGCGCGGACCTATTCGAAGTGGCAAGGCACAGTTGGCTGAGCGAATACTCCCACGTCGTGTCGTTTATTACAAGCAGCACGACGACTACGGGAGACATTGCAAATACCACGGTCACTGCTGGTATGGCTATTTCTCATACATCATCAGACTTCCCATGCACAGGACTACTCCCATCTACCATGCGATCCAATAGCGTAACTGCAATATCAGTTCTAACGAAGATAATAGATGATCACGCGGATGTTCCTCTGCTAGCACGAAGTGCGTCTGTTAGAGAGCCATCGACTAGGTCGCATCACCATACGACCGCGGTTGGGGGCTTGAGCCAAAAGCATGGCAACGTCGATCAAGATTCCCAGGCTATACCACCGAAAACCCAGAGGGACGCAAAGAGGAGGACGGTCCAAGTGGAATACGTAGCGCCTCACTCGCAGACGGCACGAGGTGAGTCCTCAGGGACTGTAGGCGACACTGGTCTATCTGATGCTACTGCTACTGCTCCAGTCGCCACATCTCCATCAAGAACACGCGCAAGGTCTGGTAGTCAGGGGCCAGTCGAAGTTCCACCTATTAGCTCGCAAGCTAGTGCTAACCCCCCAGCGGTGCCGAAAGTCCCTCCCAAGGATTTTGGGGGGACCCAAGCGCAACCAACGGAGACCTCACAGAAACAAGCAATGCAGGGAAGGTCCCAACGAAAGTCCACAGGCTATCAGCAAAATATGCCACCACCGCAAGCTAGACCAGCAAGAGACGTGCCTCGATCTGTATCAGACTCTACGGGTGCTTTTGGCGTTTCGCAACATGCCGCCTCCACTTCAATCGCAAGGCCAAATACCGGCGGTTCCATGACCTCCAACGCGAGCAGGTCAAATTCCACAAGGCTACCTTCTCGTGGCTCATATTCCCGCCCTGGGCAACCGGTGGCTCCTGCCGTGGCTGCTACTAATGCTCAAGGCAGACTTGCACAACCAAAGACCAAGCCATATGTAATTTCCGGTCCAATTCCCCAGCCAGAAGGATCTCTTATGGGAAGACCAAGCACAACTCAAATGCCACCGAGGGTTGGTCCAGGCACGAATCAGGGCCAGAGCGGGAGGGGCCACAAGCGATCCAACACTGTGAGCGGTATAGGAGAAAAAATATTTGGTAGGTCGGGCTCTTTCTTTGGCGGCAAATCTCAAGCAGCACCGCCTCAGGACCAGTTGCAGCAACAAGCACAAAAGCCATACCCACCGATGAGCATGGCTAGCGGGGCTCCACCAGTTGGCAGCCCAAGGCAATCGTTTGATTCCCGCCGTTCGACATCGTTCGGTTTCGGCAGGAAGAGTAGCGGGTTAGCAGAAAAACCAAGAAGATTTTCGCTGCTACCTGCTTCCTTCTCATTAAAGAGCCTCGGAGGCTCGAGCAAGGAGATTCCACCAGCGACTGCACCTCCCACAACCGAACCAAGGGATTTCGCACAAACCTCTGGGAGCAAGGTTGGATTAGAACCGCAAGCTGTGTCCCGCGGAAAGGGCCAGAGCCGATCCACGAGCACCGAAACATCAGACAGTATACCGATCGGATTCGATGGCCCGTACGAGTATAAGAGGGACAGTCCAGCCCTGCGAGCGAGGGGGACGGCCGTGCCTGCGGCAAATTATCGCCAGACATCACAAAGGGGCTACTCTTACTCTACAGACCAGGAGAACTTTAGCGGTGGATCCCTGCAATATCCGACATTTCCCAATATCCAGGGTGGCTCAGCTGTCACTGTCGGAACCGATGCGTCCCAGGACGCCAATCCGCAATTACTCGGCCAAAATGAAGATGAACGCAAAGCCCAGGGGCGATGGATCAGAGGGCCAGGAGTTTTGCAAAAGGGAAATAGGAGGTTCCTCGATGCTTACGAGCATGAACCGGAGTCTGGGCACGGGCCCGGGGGACACAGCAGCGGCAGCAGCAGTGCCGCTCGGAAAGTCATGGACTTCTTCAGGCGGAGGGGGAAGGCCAGAACACAAGGAGACGATCGGTAGCGTCGGCTCAACACGGAGAAAAACTGTTCAGCGCAACGGTACATGGAAGAGCCCTCTTCCCGAGTCTCCATATTACGTGTTTCCCTCATGCACAAAGTTAGATCGTTGGTATATGACAACGATGCATCAATCATTATCTTGGCATGTTGCGACGACACCGTTCTTATACCTTAGGATTGATCCGGGGAGAGGGCTTGCTTGGCTCGCCTCGTACTTTCAAGATCCCATATCAGTTCTTTTTCGTGCATATCGATTCCGCCTTTCTCTCACTGTGATTGATTATCATCACCAAGGGATTTAATCATTCTATTGCATTGTTTCCATAGCGAGGCGCGTCTGTGCGATGCCTGTGCCGAGTGAAGGTGATTCTCTCGACCGAAGGGTTGGTGTTGGAGTTCTAGTTTTCCCAGACCATTTTTTTTGTAATAGCTTCCTTCTTTCCAGATGGCGAACATTACATGTAGCTATGTCTTTCCCTCCCTACACACTTCTCCTGATGGTGGAGATGGAGCAGACCCTGTTTTCTAGCTTTTGGACGAGAAGGAAGAGGAAGAGGTAACGGGACGACAGATCAATGTCAGGTGCCAAATTCCTCCACTACAATGCCGAAGCATTTGCGAGTGATGTAGGTGAAGAAAAAGACAGACATACTACCATCACTCTCCCGCCGTGCTGTTACGCGCGGGGGTTTTCTAGGATATATATTCCTCTCTCCTCTCTACCAATTGACGAAAAAATCTACCCTTTTTTTTACAACATGTCCTACTACTACATTCTCAGCAAGACGAGGTCCCCGCCAACTTTTTCGACAGGATTATATACATACCCCCCCCTCCCCTTCGCACCAAGCGCAAAAGCAAAATAGCAACACGCCTTTTTTTTTTTTCATTTTGATTAGAAAAGGTTCCGAGACAGGGAAGGTACACAGTGTACATATATCACGTATATACATACATACTTATACATACTTATACGAGAAATCGCTAAAAAAAAAAAAAAAAAGTTTTAAAATAAAATAATCAAAAAAAAAATTTAATTTAGTCAAATCTTTATAAAATCTCTAAATCCCTAAATCCCTAAAAATTTTCTCTGGATAAACAAATAAACAAATAAAAAATAAAAAAAATAAAACTAAAAACTAAAAACAAATCAGAGCAGGAGTGTTTATTTATTTATTTACTTACCCACCCATCTAATCATCTACCTCCCCCCTTCCCCTCCCCTCCCCCAAAACCAAACCTCCATTTTTTTTTTTCGCATTTATTTTCTCCCATTATTGTTTATTATCATCTCCGCTGCTTGCGGTTCGAAATAAGAAGAAAAGAGTTATATGAAAAATAAATTAAAGAATAAAGATTATAATTAAAATTATATTGAAAATTTATATATCATCTCTCTCTCACCGGGTTGGTTGTTAGCTACCCGAGCGAGTTCTGTTTTTTAATTTTTTTTTTTTTAATATTTACTTCTTTTGCGGGCAACAAACACCCTCCTTCCCCGTTTTGTTTGTTTATGGGTGGGGTTAAGTAGGGTGGGTGGACGAGTGAAAGAGGAGGGGGGGGAGAGGGGCGGTATAAGGCACATTTTTTTCTTTTAGTTGTGGTGGGGTACTTGGCATCAACTGTAGAATTTCTATATAAAACTAACTATTTCGCTCAGCGAGTTATACCTTACCCTTTAGGATCCTCCTTCGACATCCCCGCTCACCTTCAATACATCTACCCACCCACCTGGCCTCAATCTTCCCCCCTCCAACTTGCCGTTCAAATAATCCTCCCCCTCCTTCCCCCATTCAATCAACTCCTCCTCCCCACCCCATTCCCCCATTCCCATCAGTCCCACTGGTATCTTCCCCTCCCCCTCCACCGGCTCCGCATACCCAACGGGAATACTCAACGCCGGCACGCCCGTTAAATTCGCAAAACTCGCAAACTCGATACTCCGAATCGATTTATCACCGTCACTCAACCCTTGGGCTAAATCACCTTTCTCGATATGCCACCCCGCTATAGGTGATGTGGGGGTCACGATAATAAGACCTGGGAATTGGGCGAAGAGGGACGCGAGATGTTGCATGAGCAAATGCCTCATGCGCTGCGCACGCAGGAAGGCGGAGGCCGGTGTTTTGGAAGCAACAGAAACGAGGACTTTACTTGGGGCTGAGAGATGGGAGAGGAGGGACGGGGAGGTTGTGGAGGCGATTTCAGAAAGGATCGTGACGGCGTGTGCGGTTTGGGATTCGGGAATGTAGGGGATGGATATGGGGAGTAGGGTATAGCCGAGGGTTTTGGTGTAGTAGTCTAGCGCTGCGCGGCAGATAGAGAGGACTGGAGCGTCGGCGCGGTTGAACCAGTCGTCATAGATGCCCAGAAGCTTTTTGCGGGGTTCCTTCCGGCTGAGTGGGCGGGGGACAGCGAACAAGGCCGATGAGGGATGATCTGGGTCTGATTGTGCCATGACACGGTATGCGACCTCGAGGGCTTCCATTGTGCTAGCGATGGGGCCTGAGACACCGTTTGTGTTCGCGGAGCTAATTCCCGGGAGTTGGGAGACACGGCCGTGGGAAGTTTTAAGACCGTAGATGCCGCAGAAACTGGAGGGGATGCGGATGCTACCGCCACCGTCGAGACCGAGAGCGATGGGAACGAGGCCGGCGCTGACGGCGTAGGCGGAGCCGCCAGAGGAGCCGCCGGTGTAGTAATTTTCGTTGAAAGGATTGTGGGGAGTGCCGAGGGTGGGGTTGTTGTTTGTAGTGTCTGCGGTTTGGTGTCAGATTTGAAGGGACAATTTAGAGAAGGAATTGATTGGTACACACCCAAGCCTAGTTCATGCATATTCGTCTTTCCAATGACAATAGCCCCTTCTTCCTCCCACTTCCTAATACACCAGGCAGTCCGTCTATCTGCCCTTATGAACTCCTGGGATGTCCCCATGGACCTTCTATACCCATCCACATCTACCTCGTCCTTGACTGCCACTGGTACTCCATCTAGTAATCCTAGTGCCCTTCCTTCTCTATATCGTAGCGCCGATGCTTCCGCAGCCTTGCGAATGATGTCCACTTTGCTCTCTAGGAATGCTACCGAGTGAGCGCCGGGGGGCGATACGTCTCTCCGGATCAGTGGTAATAGGGCCTCAACTATCTGTACTGGCGTAACCTCGCCCGACTTATACAAGGCATGAAAATCAGAAACGGAGTAATACCTTCCGGCATCACTCCCTACAGGCGGCTTATAAGATAGATTCGGCGCCGTGTAAGAGCTCGGCGCAGGAGCGGAGGGCTCTTCCAAAGGGATAACGGTAGGATCATATCGCGGCTCATATTCGTCCAATTCTTTGATATTCTTCAGCGAATCGAAGCCAGCGTTTGACCAGAAGAACCTCTGGATAAAATCGAAGGATGTTATGCTTTTGTTCTGTTAGCTCTGCCTGTTTCTGGTGTTCGTAGGAATGTGCAGACATTGATGCAGCTATAGACAGCGGAACTCCTCGAAGAACTGGATTTGAGCGAGGGGGGTTCGAATACGGCACTGGCTGGCCAGGCTTGGGGTTAGGATAGTTGACAAATCGTGGGGGGACCATGGTATTGATATCTGGGTGGGTTGTCGATGTGGTGATGGAGGCGGTTACTTATAGTTTGGTTCGTCTCGCTCGGCGGGCAAAACTGCCGAGTGCATTGCATTACGATAGTCTCATCCCATAAGACAACGTAATGCGATACACCAAAGCTCGAGGCGGTATCCTATATAGACAACATACGTGCGCAAGACGGGCCCGGTGCAACCAGTGCTCCGACATTTCTCGTTAGCGGTCGGCGGCTTTAGGGGCTTTCACGTCTTGATGCCGCTTCTGGCGGGTTCACACACGGTCCTTTAAATAATAACAATGCAGAGAAACATCGAAACTTAGTCCTTTTAGTGATCGTCGTAGACGTTTCAGTTGCCCCTGCACCTTGTACTTGCCAGGACTTTTCCGACCTCACTGTCCTTCCGTCTAAGAACCTACACACTCAATACCGGCCTGATAGTACCAATACATGAACCCCTTCCGGCTAGTAGATTCCTCTCCAATCCTTCAACGATTTCTGCCACCGGTGAGGTGCTATTGACTTACTTATCCTTCTTCGGGGTAGAGTCAATTCCCTCTAGTTTGGAGTATCTATCACTTAATTCTCCATATTCCCGGCTAAGACCCTCACTCTGTTTCTTCATTGCTTCCATATCGCGGTCCTTCTGTGCCAACTGTTTTCTCAGACTCGCAATCTCGCCTGCATTAGTGGAGTCTTTGTTCCCCGCCTTCTGGTCGCCTTCATAGCGCTTGACCTTGTCCTCGAGACGCAGAACGTCTAGGATCATGACGTAAGTGCGATTGAGGATTAACGAGAGGAAGAGAGTGAAGCCACAAAGGTACATATTGCGTTGGGAGTAGAATTTGCGCGCCTGGACCTCCATGCGTTCATGACCGAGGACAGTGCCTCTACTATGGAAAGCACAGCTGGTCAGCAACTGAACTCATGGAAAGTGGTCAACTGTATAACCTGAGTGGGCGTGATTATAGAGGGTTCACTCACCCTTGGCTGTTTTTTTCCGAGGCGGCTGCCAACTCAATCTGGACGCGATAAACACGGTTTACACTGTCGATAAAGAGAATGAGGATGAAGATGAAGGTGATCTACGCCAAATCATTATCCACATTGTGCTGGCAACTAATACCGGTGGGTCATACCTTCATGCCATACTGTAACTTCGCGATCAGGGGGCTCTCTGAGATGAACGTAAAGAGCTTCCTCCTCCAGGTGAATGGGAGGGGGATGATGAGGAGCATGAAAATAGTCATTTCCATGACTAACAACAGGAATACCTGCAACAACAATGCATATCAGCCGCCTTACTCTCGCGCACAGTGCTTGGGACGGGAGCAGTGGCCGTATCGATGGCCGTATCGATGGCCGAAATACATCGTAACGCCAGCGTGGTGCGCTATTGCTGCACTAAGGAAAGACTTACGAGACTGTAGTAGAGAGTCATGCTGGCTATACTCGACCCGCGAACGCAGGTTTCGACAGAAGTTGCTGATGGGTGTTGCTGCTCACGGGCTTGGTAAATGAGTGCCAGAAAGTTGCCGCCGAAGAACCTCGGTGGGTCGACTGTACGGAGTACCAACGGCAAGTAGGGTATTCGCCTATGGTGGTGTTAAACTGGGGGGGCTGCCTTTTGTGTGTTTATTGTTCGACGGAAACGTGGCTAGACACAGCTTAAAACTACTAGCCACACTCAGCCACTATACTACGTCATCACCAGCAAAACTTGGATATTCATCACAAAGACTTGGCCAACGCTGTCTACGAGTTGCTTCGGATGCCTTGGACAATAGCCTTCAATATGCTAATCTTGGTCGCCCGAAGCGCTACGTCTATCTAAGGTATTGCACAACTCATATATGCATAAGCCAGTCCATGCCCTGTTACCCCTGTTACCCTTCCGCGTCTAATTCATAACTATTAGACTTGTGTTTTGGCTCAAACTTAAAGTCTTTGTGGGCTGGGCCAAGGAACATTTCGCTACGCGCAGTCAGTACTGACTGAGGGACATCTGTAAGTGACCTGCATACCTGATCTTAATCCAGTCCTTGTAATTGTCACTCCCAAGTAGCGTCTCCAAATCGTTCCTACCCTTCCACGCCGGGGGCCTATCCTGGATATTTGGCGGTAGGTATTCTAGTATCCCTAAAGGAACGTAGCGGTGAGCGAAGCTCATCCACTCTAGAAGGAATTTTCTTGTTGTCCCTACGCCCACTTCATCAGATCCCCAGGCCTCTAAGCCGAACCTCGCAAACTGCTCGATATACGCAAGACGCTCGCTAGCGGACTTGTCCAAGTATTGGTTTTTCTGGATTTCTTCGAAAATCCACGGCTTAACAAGCGCACCTCGTGCAAGCATCACGGTGTCCACTTTCGCATCGCGGATGTGCTCATAATAGTCGATATGAGAATAACAGTCTCCGTTCCCGAGAAAATATACTCTACCCTCCTTACTTGCAGGTTTTGACCTCGGGTCTACCTCTGTTGCCGTATCAGTTCTTTCATCATTTGACTCATTGAACCTCTTGATTAATGCTGCACATTCAGCAATATATGTCCAGTCTGCAGACTTGGAATATCTCTGCTGTCTGCTTCTACCATGGAGAGTGATCGCCGCCACTCCTGACGAACCCTCTCCGATCTCTTGCGCCTCGTGTCCGCCGAGCGCGAGCCTTTCGACCAACTTTAAAGCTGTCGGCCGATCATTCTTTGTGCCCATCCGAATCTTAGTTGTGATAGGAGTTTCTCCAGAGACCGCGTTCATTCCCCGAAGGATCTTCTCAAGCTTTGCTTGGTTTTCCAATAATGCTGAGCCAGCACCTGCACGATATACCATATCTATCGGACAACCACAGTTCAAATCGATTACGCGAAGGTGAGAGCACATGCTCGTCAGATACTCAGTCGCTTTCATCGCCAGCCAGGGTTTGTTGGCCGAGATCTGCGCGCCAAATTTGAAGTCTTTCGAATTGTCGTAATCCGCAACAATATTGCTAACACCCTTGAATAAAGGTGGTAGAGTCTCCGACACATGGCATTTCATCAATGCCCACTCTGACTTATTACCTTGAATGAGAGGCATTCCCATGGCCATCTCAGAGTAAGTCAGCTGGGCCCCGAGGCTAACGCATAGTCGACGAAAGGGTAGGTTCCCCTGAGTAGTCAAAGGTGCGAGTACTGGGGTCTCCGGACCAAAGTAGACGCGGCGCTTTTCTGATGGTAGAATTGGAGGCTCTGAATATTGTGCCCGGTTGTCCTCCCTCAACTCTTTTCTACTTAAATCACCAGCAGCATCTTCGTTTCCAAACTCGCTCTTGCCTCGCCGATTGCCATTGTGTTGTTCTCTGTCCAACTCTGCCGTACTCTGTTCCAGCCAACTAACGTATTTGTCTGTCTTTGGCGTCATTATCTTCTTTCGCATTAAAGCCGACTTCTTTTCTGTGCTAACAATATTAATCACCCCACCATCTCCACCATCTTCACCCCTCTCCTTGGCCTTTTCCTTCCGCCCCCCATCCTCAATGAGAACTAACTCCTTCCTGCCGTCTTCCGTATCCTTCTCTTCCGAGTGCGAGCCAACAAACCGACACTTCCAACCCATGTTACAGACTCCTATGGCATCCCACACAGGACATAGTCCTCCGAATGTCCGTAGGTCATGTCTCTTGCCTTCGCATAAATATTCGCGGATGTCGTGCTCGAATTTACATTCATCTCCAAATCGACACGGCTCAGGCGAGAACTCAGGGGACGTTACACGGGTTGAGCAAAGCTGTAGGGTGTCCCTTGAACTGCCGAAATCGCGAGCGACGTTTTGACCTTTTTGTTTACTCCTTTTCCTGGGATTGCTCTCTCGACTATCCGTATGACGTGAGGCTTCTGCGGCGTCGTCGTCCGCAAGCGCACGTTGATTCCTGCCCACTTGTAGGACCAGAAATCTTGGACATGGGTCAGTTCCGTGACATTCTCTGTATCGGACGGGAAAAGTGACTGACTCTGGCTTGATCGGGACAACACCCTTTATCCTATCTTGGCTCTTTACGGCATTTGGGCTCGCATCCTCATTCCCGAAGTCCACTTTCAATCTCTTTGCACGCGGGTCCTCAGCGGGGTCGGAATACACCGTTCCGTTCTGATGGCGCTTCAGCGACACCGAAGATCCAGGTGAATCCATGGCAGCCCCCGCTAAAGCTTGGCCCGGATCTTTAGTATTTTGGTCTCCCATGACCCTAACTGCGGCGTGGCGGCTGCTCGCAGGGCGGAGTGAGTGTTTACGAGAAAGTGTTCCGTGATGAATTTGATTCTTTTTGGTGGGGCGTTGTTGCTGAGGCTCAAACCGAACGGGGGGCTAACGCTTTTAGGAGGCTCCATCATCGATTCAAACAGTCCTCGAGGTGGCTTGCAGCGGTGTTCTAAAATTGATTCTGTCAGGTAATTGCTACTGTAGGCCGCTGGAAGCACTGTCGGCCGCGTGGGCGGTCCGAGGACTATCCCAGCGTGCCGGTGCATAAACGGCTCAACTGCGCTAATAAATAGCAACGGCCGCTATAGGGCATCGTGGTTTACGGTGTGGGATTGAGTGAGCTCCACACCCTGCGCTTTGAGCGTCTCTCCGCCGCGTAGCATCGAGAACCCGCAATCGAAGGCACTCCGGAATTCCATCTCAGTGTCAACACGACCTTTACCTGAATCTGGTAGCGAGCCGATCGGTCCTCAGCATCTTGGCGAGCAACCTCACAAGACTCGGGTCGATTGACCATTGGGAGCAGCTACAGGAAATCACCCCCACGGCGTGCCAATCCACGGCTCGATCCACCTCATCAGCGCGCCCAACAAGTCCCACTCCGCTTCGACCTTCTCCAGCAATAAGCAGTACCGACGTCAGCCGTCATCTGCAGCGAGCGCCTATCGATAGCAAGTCGGCTTTCGAGAACTAGTCATTTGGGATCAGTGGGAGGAAGTGCCCCTTGCCCACCTGCCGACAAGTTATCCTCCATCGCCGAACCCCGAGGCAACATTGTCGACTCGTGCTGGCTCTCGGTCGCGCCCCCGACCGGCTAAAGCAGGCTCGCCATCCTCTATCAAATAAATACCACTCCGCGTACGCAAGCGCGACTGGCCTGCCCCTCACGGCCTATTGCCCCAGACATCAAACCCGTTCCCATTCGTCGTCGCCGCCTCGTTTACCGCGCCTCCACCGGTAACTTCGGCCACTCGCGCGTCCACCGCAGCTGCCAGCCCCCAGCGATTTCCACCACCTTCGCGCTCCTCGCACTCTTGCCACGCCTGTGCAGGAGACAGACTTGATTACGGGACTAGTTCGAGAAGAGGCGACTTTGGAGGATAGGTTGCACGGCACACTCAACAATAACACCGCAAAAACGGCCGGCTCAACTGTTCCACGGGTTGACGATCTGGGTCCTTCACAGAAGCTGGATCCGTTAGAGACTCCTCCGCCCTTGCACTACTCGCCAACTATCAGTGACACTGGGCGGGGCTCCACTGCAGAGTGTACGCCGGTGAGCACGCCGATTGGGTTTGACCCACATCCTCGACGGCTGGAAAAGGATAAATATCTGTCCCTGTCGTGGCATCGGAAACCTGCGGATTACTCGAGCCTCTACTTGGATTCCGCGGTGCTAGAGCCCGATTTTGAAGATTCAACCTTCCTTCTGTTTCCTCACTCACCTCCTGAGCGAGTGTTAAGCGATAAGATGGGTGGTCCTGCCTCCCCTATAGACATCACTACGCCGACACGAAATGCTTCCTCGTCTCCACCTTCTCATAATATAAAGACCTCGAATCTTACGTCTGCTTTACAGTATGGGGGGGGTCTCCGTGGCGGCGGCCAACCGTCATTGGCTATGGATATTAGCGGTGCAGGTAGCAATGGATTCAGCTCAAGCCCAGGTGCAGGCCGTCGCGACTCATTCAGTGGGGGAATGTCTGGATTAAGTTCTCACTGGGTTGCTGGGGCGAGACCTATTTCAGTGAAAAACCCTAACAAGGAAAAGCCGCGGCGAGAGAGCATTGCTGGGAGTTTAGTAGGCGGCATGAGCTGGGGAGGGGTTTCAGTTGGGAGCTGGATTCGAGACGAGTACGTTTGCCCTTTATTCAAACGTGAAATTTTGCATACCAAGCGTGTGCTGCCCTACGCCGTGCGCATCCCCCAGTAAAATTTAGCAACTGCTGACAGCAGCGTTGTAGTATCATTATGGCGGGAACATCACCATTTGCATATCAATCGCCTTCATATCACTCATCGTCATACCTTCCGAAATTAGAAGCGAATTTCATGCGCGACTTCTCATGCTGTGGTATTACCCTACCTTCCTTGCACGACCTCCTACAACACTACGAGGAATCACATGCTCAGCAATTACCGCGGTCTGTACAACGATCGCCACAGCCTGGGCAAAGTGGACAACAAAACGCGGCTCCGAGCAACAAGGCTGCACTTGCTGCTGGGGCGGCTGCGGCAGTTCAACAGCAGGCTCAACAGCAACAGCAGCAACAGCAGCAACAGCAACAATCTAGATTCCAGTCAAACCAAGCGTTAGCGCCACCTTCTGGAGCAAGCAAAATGGGTGGTATTCATTTGATGAGGCAACAACAGCAAGGGCAAACAGGAGGCTTGAAAAGCGCGCTACAGACAGTCCATGATATGGATACAGTTGAAGATATGGAAATGGATGATGACGAAATGGATGGTAGTAGTGAAACAACACCTCCACCGCCTTCCAGCCAACAGTCACAATTGCACCAGTCACAGAAAATGCAATTAGGCCAGCAGCATTCACGAGCAGCCCCGCCAGTAAATCTCAAGTTGAACAATGTGGCTAACCCAATCCAAACACACCAGGGACTAAGGTCATCACAGCCAACAACACCGGCAACATCAGGACACCCAGCCTTACCATTTCAACATAATCCAACAGTCTCATCCGTTAATACTCCCACACTTAGCACCCAACAGCAAAATACGTTCTCTCCGGAGACGTCAGTTCCAGGAACGCCCAGTGAGCTTGATGACGATTACTCAAATCTAGATATGTCATTGCCCACAAACTCGCAGTTCCTAAAAGGCAACTTTGGTGGCTATGACTTTGGGGGAGGGAACGATATGCTTGATTTGTGTATTGATGAGCCTGCTAAGCGACTATTTAGTCCAAATGGAGGCTTCAACAACCAGCAGTATGCACAGCTCCGAATGCAGGGTGGACAGTTGGGTGGTAATAGCGAGATAGCTCGACGTATCCGAGAACAGCAATTGTTGGCTGGTATGGCTGGCGCTGGTACCGCACTGCTCCCAGGCGAGGAGATCAAGCCGTTCCGATGCCCCGTAATCGGGTGTGAGAAAGCTTATAAGAACCAAAATGGTCTAAAATACCATAAGACTGTAAGTACTGACTTTATTCCTACACTTACCTGCGGCGGCTATTGACCATCGACCATAGCATGGCCATACAAACCAGCAACTTCATGAGAATGCGGATGGCACATTCTCGATCGTGAACCCCGAAACGTCTGTACCCTATCCGGGAACTCTAGGTATGGAAAAAGAAAAGCCTTACCGGTGCGAAATCTGCGGAAAGCGGTACAAGAACCTAAACGGCCTAAAGTATCACAAGGCTCACTCACCTCCATGTAATCCAGATTTCAAGCTCGGAGGGATTATGGGTGCTGGAACTGGAGCTGGAGCTCTAAATATTCAGAATATGGAAGCGTTCAGCACTGGTGGGACTTTGTGCGGTATCGGGGAGGAATCAATGATTCAATGAAACCTAAAGACCCATCTCCTAAGCTCGGCTGAGTCCCTACACTTGGTGCCAATATGTGGTTTGATCCCTACTAGATATATCTAGTTAGATATATGACCGCTTGAAGTGTGGGGGTATATGTTCATACCATTATCCATTTGATTTCTACCTCCTGAGTCCCCCACCCCTTCCGCCTCTCTCCTACATATCTCGTATATCTCTCCTCTCAAATCCTTTGTTCATTTCCGTTGCTTTTCTCATCAAAGCTGTTACTCGCAATCGAGGGTGGCCTATTCCAATCATCCACGGGTTTCAGCTTTCTGCATGTCCATTTTATCCCCCCAATTCCATCAGGAACCTTTTCAACCAAAACGTGTATTTTCAGCATCTGTTGTGTGTTGCATGGGAGGTGTACTGGAAAACCCAAAAGAGAATTATTCAAACTACTGGATAATGATATTCCCATGGAGCATTTGGTGGTGGGGGCGACGTGTGGGGCTTAGAATTTATTTTCTTTTGCGGCGGTCAAAAACTCCCCCTTGGGTCCTCCTTCAGAGGAGAGAGATGGGGGATTTGGCTGCGACGCGCGTTTTCTCTTCGTGACTGGTGGCAAGATCCTCATTCCTTTTTCTTTTCTATGGGAACCTTCTTTCCCCGCTGACTCCCTAAAATCAAGGCATAACGCCCTCTCATGCTCGTGGTATTTTGTTCTCCCCTGGATATTGCTTTATCCATTTAGCACGAGGGCTGTGTTTGGTGGAACGAAAGCATATGTCGCCCCCCCCTCACTCATCCGATTCGCTGTCCATCTCCTCTGCCTTTTGTGGCGGCTTACATACTGTAGCTTACACTAGTCGGGGGACGCACACAACACCTAAGCTCGCTAGAAATCCCAAAACATGCATTGCCCAATGGCCCAGAATCATCCCGAGGGCGCCCTGCGGTGAAAAACTCATGCTCGATGGGAGCGGCGGGATAACTCCCCGTTCCCGAGTGATGTGGGACGTGGAGTTGGCAGCGCCGGCCCGACAACTAATCCTAATTGCCCCATGTTGCTCCCGAGCCCGACGCCTCCGCATCTGAATCTCTGTTCCACAATCCAGAAGCCGTTGGCTTTGGCGTCGCTGACTAACGGACCCATCGACACGGCGTCTGGGCCATCGGCAGCCCACATGTGAAGACAGGTACGCGACACTAATCCGTAAATGTCGGAGTACGCGGCGTACAGTGGGTACAGTACTCCCGCGCCAGTGCTGTCCACCAATTACGGCTGCTGTGCAATCAACCCCAAACGACCGCCGATCCAAACAGTGCCATTCTGCGACGATCGTCCCCTGAGCGCGGCTACGGGGAGTTAGTTCCTCGATGCGAGCGGGGACGCCGTAACTAACTGCTGCGATGATGACGGATTGATTAAAGGGTGGCATAGACGTGAGGCATTGGGAAGTACCACGTAGTAACCAAGCAGCCGCTATAACCCTATTACCCCATGTACGGAGGAGCGTCCCAAACTCCCAAGGCAGTGCAAACCACCACTACTGTGGAGCTATAAGTCAGATGGGGTCGTGTTTTGGGGTCGCCGTCTTCGCCCCCCAGAGCAGAATGCCAGATCATTGGCAGCCGGCCAATTAAACCGAGACAGAAGCTGAGCTCCGAGACGAGACCTGACTCAGTTCACGATACACCGCTATATCACGGGAGGCAGTGCAAAAGCGCTCTGCTGCGAACTGACACTCAGGGTAAATATATGCCGTTTTGGTGGCTCGGAAGCAGAGAATACATAATACCATAATACAACGTGGGGGCCGCCCTACAGCTCGTCAGAACGTCGTCTCTTTCCACCTTCTGGAATGAAATAAAGTGCCGGGGGCGGAAGGATCGAGATGGCAAACTCACGATGCAATAAGAGCCCCGGGTCCGCGTGGAAATATCCCCGTTCTCATGAATGCCTGCATATTAAAACCCGTCACCAGCCACCAGGAGCGCTCTTGTCCTTCATTGTGTACCTGTAAGTAGCTATTCGCACGCAGCATTTTCCTAATTGATCGGTACCACTGCCACTTGCCGCCGCGCCATTGGGAGCGGAAACAGAGGCCCGGTGGCAATGTCGTACTCGCAGATGCAGAGAGATAGCGGCTCGGAGTCTGGCAGTGGCTTTGAGGGTGGAGGGTTGATGGTAGGGCTGGCGCCCCAGGCCTGTTCTTCGTGCCGGAGGCAGAAGAGGAGGTGCGACAAGCTGCTGCCCCATTGCTCTCTGTGTGCTAGGTAGGTGTTTGTTTCACTTAGTGTTTTGCGAGCATATCCTGCCGTTGGCCTGGCCTCTCTGTCTCTACGTTCTGTGTTTTCGTTGAGTCTCATGTCTCTCATGTCCTCGTTCTCTCGTCCTTCCTTCAGGCCGGGTGCATCACCAGTGCGTTGCCGTCGTGCATATTCGACCCACAGCGAGTGTCTTACATGAGTAACCGTACACGGGACAGTGCCGTCAGACGTTTCCTCAACATGGACCACGTCCATGGCGCCGGGATTTCTTATTTTCACGGGCGGGGACACAAACCCAACGGGCAGAGCTTGAGTGGAACATGATACAACTAGTTTTTTTATGTTTTTGCCTCCTGAGATCGCAATGCAGGAAGCGATTCGCGTTCTCGAGTTCACCAATGGCGGTTTACCTTTTCTCCTCCACCACTAACAAGCATCTCTTAGAATGGGCCGCACGTGCGACTATTCCGACGTGCCTGCCTCTCCAAGTCCCGAAGACTTCCAGTACCTCAGGCAAAAAGTCCAGGAGCTAGAAGAAAAACTCCAAAGCCGATCTAGGAACTCGTCCTTGCCACGATCAATCACCATGAACGATGACGGTGGCTTGGGCGGCGTGCCCATTGGCGTTAGCCCCAACCCCGCAAGCCTCTACGCCCCGCTTCTCTTCCTGGACTCGGATGCCTATGACTATGGTAGATTTACGATCCCAAAGCCGCGAATGCTAGTCCCTCCAGAGATCCTGGAAACTCTCGGAGACATTGGAGAAGTGCAGGCCATCATTGACACTTATTTCCTCACAGTTCATACATGGATGCCTATAGTCTCGAAAAAGAGACTGTACCAGCAGCTCATGAATCCCCTGGCTGAACAGAATGCGGACTTTGGATTGCTGTATTTATGCCTGAAGCTAGTCATCCAGCGCCCTCCTGAACCGCCAGCAAGTGTGCAGACACCTCTTTACTCAATTGCCAAGAGATTCTACTTTTTGGTGGAGACGAGCGGCGTCTATTCGTTGACTTTGCTACAGGCTGGGATTCTTATTTCCCTGTACGAACTCGGTCATGCAGTTTACCCGGCGGCATACCTATCACTTGGACAGTGCGCCAGGTTAGGCCATGCGCTCGGCATTCACGGCAAAGATACACCACAGATGCTCCACAAGGTCGGAACATGGACGGAACTGGAGGAGCGAAGGCGAGTCTGGTGGGCCGTTGTAATCCTGGAGAGGTATGTAGCTCTCTTCCCCTTAACCCAAGTACGAGTCACACATAGCTTAACCTCCTCCCTAGATACGTCAACCTCGGAAGCAAAGGCCATCCTCTCGCCACCGAAGACCCAAGCCGCGACACTTACCTCCCTGCGAACGACACCATGTGGGACGGCTCCGTCGGCTTCTTCTCCACCAGTGGCCATCCTGGCACACACAAGCACTCACAAGATATTGTCGCCAATGAGCCGCTCCTCGTCTCTTCCTCCACCAACATCCAAGTCGGCTGTTTCGCGAGGCTAGCCCAAGCGTCGCATCTCCTAGGGCGCGTGTTGCGACATACGAATGATTTGCCAGCGGATATACCATTCCGGCTAGAGGAAGCCAGGCAGTTGGATCGGACGATTAGGGCGTTGTATAAGTTGCTACCAGGGGAAGGGCCCGAGGATAGCATTAGTATAAGTAATCCTTTAGCGATTTGTTTTAGGTATGTCTCTTAACCCTCCCACTGGACAGCAGAACGAACAGGCGGGCGAGCTAATCCCCCGTACTAACTCTACATACATAGCGCAATAATGACTCTCTACTCCCCCTACACCTGCCAGGCCCCCGGTCAATCCCCCTCAGAACTGACCTATTCAGCCGAAACACTCACCTCCCTCAAATCCCTCTCCTCAGAAGTGGCACGCCTCGCTCACGACATCCTCACTTCCCTCAGCCCCAACCATACAAACCGCAACCCTAGTTCCCCGACCACGTACAACATTGAGCAAACTTCCCCACTCATCCTCGATTGCATGTACCAAGCTGCGGCCAACTACGCGTGGCTGGTCCGCGAAACAGGGGAGAGGGAATATGTAGATTCTTTTCAAGTGCTCAAAGGGTTATTTGGAGTTGTGGCAGGCCGGTGGAGGGCTGCTGGGGAGTATTTGAAGATTCTGGAAGTCACAGAGAGGGAGTTGGGGGTGCTCTAGGGTTAAGTGAAGAGGAGGGTTTGGGGTTTTTTCTCTTTTTTTGCAGTGGGGTTGAATTAGGAGGTTTACGGTGAGTGACGGCGGGGAACGATGGGCGCGTAATAGATTTTTGTCTTTGGGGCTGTAGGTGTGTTTTTTTCTTTGTGCTTTTCCCATGTTAGACAAATTAGACAAATACATACTCACTCTCGCTACTTATTATTAAACAATATATACCTGTAGCTGTCTAGTTTTGGCTTTCCCGCTAATAAAGCTAACTAACAAGCATGTTGGTCAGTTGTGAGGAATGGTGGCAAGGGAGCCCTGCACATCTATGCTCCTGCAATGACGAAGAGCGAGTAGGTGCTTAGGGGGGTTATTAGGCAAATACATGGAGTTGAACAGCAAAGACCCATTATTGTCGATAAGACTTGACGTTCCCAAACTCTAATCTCCACCTACACGTCGCACTCACGCATACTCCCCTACTAACTGCACAACAAAAGTCGCCTTCCCCCCCCTAACATGCGCCAAATAGGCCTCCAATTCGTCCTGTTCATCAATCTCAAACCTAACCTCTCCTCCGGTTACCTGGTCCTTAATCGTGCCCTCAATCCTCGTGACCGTCGAACCTTGGTGGCGCGAGGTAGCAAGGCCTCGGAGTTCGGCAACGGAGAGGGATGTCAGGGTTGCAAGCCAGAGTTTGGGCTGTGGTGCGGGGAGGTGAGAGAGCGGGCTAAGGCGAAAGTAGGCCGGAATTGAGAACGCGGGGGCTGATTGGGTTGCGTGGTGGTGGAGGTGGTGGTGGAGCTGTTGATCTAACGCTAGGGAGGGGTCATTTGCGGCGAGGAGGAGGGAGGGGTCGATCTGTAGGTTGTCATGATCGGGGTGGTGATGAGAGAGGTTTAGAAGCTCCTGTTGCTGTTGTTGCTGTTGCTGCTGCTGCTGCTGTTGCTGTTGCTGCTGCTGTTGTTGCTGTTGTTGTTGTTGTTGTTGATGATGTGCGTTCATAGCAGCGATAGCCATGTCCGCGCTCTGGGTAAGTTTCTGTTTCTTCCGGCTTGGATCCAATTTCCGTTGATCATCTCCTAGCCGCTTCATCACATCACGACACAGCACCTCAAGTGCCCGTAATTTCCTCTGATGCTCTGGGTCCACATTCCCAGGGGCGACAATCTGTTTGAGGAGATCGGAGCCTTGGATCCACTGCTCCTTCAACTCACTCCAGTGTGCATCACCGGCTTCAAGTTTGCTAGTAAAGTGATCGGCTTTTAGGGTCTGATAGAATGCATCTCTAATCTGCCGGCTCTGCTCAGGGTTGATTCCTAGAGCGTTTTTTGCTTCAGCGATTGTCATTCTTCGTTCCAGGGTGCGCATGCGTTTAGTGACGTCAGTGCACACAACATCCAAAGCCAGAGCTTTGGGATCTAGCTGTGTTTGGTCGCCCGAGAATACTGATTGGAGATGAGGCGACTCTTGGATGAGCCTATCTTTCGCTTGCTGCCATTTCTCAGGTCCAGAGATAGTCTTTTTAATTATTCCGCCTTCTTCACAGATTGCCTGAAAACGATCTCTGGTCTGGCGATACATCTCAGCACTCAGGTTTAACAGCACCTTGCTCTCATCAAGGGTCGTTTCCGATGGAAATCTAGGTGGCCCTGGGGGGTCGGCCGGGAGACCGGCCCATCCCCGTGTCCTCCTTCTCCTTTTACGTGTAGCCCATCTTTCTGCACTCTCAACCTGTAATCTCTCGATCCTTTCTCTCCTCCTCGCAATCTCTTCTGGTGGCAACTGTGCTGCAGGCGGCGAGGGCGGTGAAGGTGGCACGGGCTCGGAAAGTGGTGATGGCTCCGTCTCCACGACTGGTGGTTCGGGCAGTTGTGGTGGCCGGTCAGCTAGGAGATCTGGCAGCTTCTCCGCAGGGAAAAGGACCGGCTCCAATTGGTGACCGGTTTTACCTCTGGTTTGTGCTTTCTGTTGTGATGACTTTGGTTTCGGTTTTTTTTCCGCGTAGCCTTTGCCACCATTAGGTACCCGCAAGAGCCACCGATTCTTTGCCCGTACCCTCATGAGCTCTCGCTCTTTGATATCGAAGCCATCCTCGTTCAGGATGCGCAGCATCTCCCGCTGGCTCGTGTTGCATTCCCATAGCTCCTTAACGCGGCTAACAAGCTGTGCGTTCTTGTGAGCGGGATTCTGCTTACTTGGAAACTCCCAGCGCTTGAACTGGACCTGGAAAGCGCGTTTACTATTACCCGTGAAATCTGTGTTAGTGTCTGTCCTGGCGGGCAAAGGGGAGAGAGAATGCAACTGCACTGATGGTCTCAGGCAGACGACAGTACCTCGGAGCGAAGTTACGTTCCGTTTTCATGAACTCCATGATCTCCTCCAACGACTTCTTCTCCTCAATGTACATTCTATAGCAGACATCTTCCTTGTCTTCCCAGTCGTAGACCATCCTTGCGAGCTATCTATGGGCCGCCCGCACGCGGCCAGACGGTTGCTGCGGTGGGTCCAAGTGGCTTAAAGAGGTGCAGAGGGCGACTTACGTGCTGGGTGGAAAGTGCGCGGTTGGGGGATGGCTCACCGTACAACACTGTACGGAGCTCCGACAGCGATGGATTCTGCGGCGGCGTCTGCACGTGACTTGCGCGACTCACTTGTGTGCAGTTGGTGTAGAGACTCACCCCCACCCCTCCACTACTACAGCGTGCGAGGTACAGACTACACCACTTCGTACATAGCAGAGCCATCTCTGCGTCGCAACGGAAGCTGGGATGTTTTCTACTTTCAAAGAGGGTGGCTGGCATGCTGTAGATCTATATACATACTTGCCACGACCCAAATTCGCAAACAACCCATCTGAAATCCGTGGGAGCTGAGAAAACCAGTATCCCGCACCAGCAGTGAGAAGCCTCCCGTAGAGTGACGAGAAATACAATCCCAATCGCGCCCGCTAAAAGCCGAAGCGCCCGGAACACTATGTGCTAGACTGAGAATTCAAGAAGAATCATGAGGAACGAACTAAGCTCTAGAAATCCCTTCCAAGGGCTCTCGTGTCCCATGCAGAAAAAATGCGGCCAAAAGGTCCTCTCACCCCGTAACTCTCCAAACCGAGGACCAAATTGAACTGCTGAATGTGACCGCCTTAGAGAGCCATTGAATCAAAACGCCGGAGAGTGGAATGAACAAAGCCGTGAGAGGAAGAAAAGAAAAATAGTCTTACCCCCACTACAAACCATGTTCGAGAACCGGCAAAAGAGCCTGTATAGACAATCCTACCGCCTAGCCATCTCATCAATAGGACTTCCCTTCTAACCCACTCTTTCGCCCCAGCTTAAAGATTCGGAATCTAAGCCACACCATGAATGCAGTCCACCGGTTACGAAAGCCACCTTGCGAGGCACCACCAGTGCTCCCGCGTCTCGGATTGCCTTTACTACCAGCGCCTCGACTACTGGGCAGAGAGCCCAATTTCGAATATTCTTGGCTGATGACATCTGCCTCTACCATGGAGCCCGACCTCCCTTTAGCCTTTTCTTTACTCTCAGACTTCCTCCGCACGCGCTCCTCTCTAGCGACTAACTTCCTCACAGCATGTTCCTCGCGTTTTTCCCGTTCCAACATTTCGCGTTCGGCTGCCTTAAGTGCCTCCTTCTCCGCCTTCCGGGCCTTGGCTCCCTGTTTTCTCTGGAAGGCTTCTCTCTCAACATCAAGCTTCTCACTGAACGAGGCGGAGTCATCCTTGCTACGGAATTTGAACACGTTTTCCATTGATGTACGGGAAACCGGTGAAACGGTGCCGACCGGGCTCATCGTATCCGCTCGCGGTCGAAACGACGTTGGCGTCCCAGGGAGGTTCTGCTGAGATCCATACACAAGACGGGTTGCGGAGCCAGTCGTTGTCATGATACGCAATGGAGGCTGTATTGGTTGCTGCATTGCCTGTTGTTGAGATAGCGAGTGTGACCGTTCGGCGCGTATGCGTGCTTGTCGAAGATGCTCGCGAACGTACTCCCCATCATCGACATCAGTGCCAATACCCGTCCCTTCGCCTGAGTGTTCGCTATCTAAAAGAGAATTGGTGTAGGACTGAGTAATAGGTGGGGTGTAAGGGCGTGGCGTCTGTCGCTTTGGGTGAACGTACTGTGCACCCGGTCTTGGATTTGGATTGCTACCGGTCGTGGCGGTAGAATACTGCGATGCCCCACTGGTCGAACGAGCGTGGTAAGCTGCGCCTCTCTTTCCAACGGTCGAGAAAGTCACATCAGCTGCCGAACGAGAGCCTGCTGCATCCGAAGCATAGATACCCAAGCCTTCATGTTCTGTGGCGGATCGGGAGAGGTCAAGGGAATTATTCTCTCGGGGGGTAAATCTTCGCAACAGTGGTTTCATTTTGGCCTTGGATTTTGGCGCCGAAGACGGCGAGCCGGAGGCGTGCATGTCTGAGGTTGTAGTATGTGTATATCCGACCGCAGGCGACGCCCGCGACGAGTCGTAATAGCTTGGTGTGTGTCCACTAGCGGTAGTAGGAGTCGAGGAGGCTGGAAAAATGCGTTTATGAAGTTTGCTCTGCATAGTTGTCCTCTCGTCTGCCGCGGTAGTCCCTTCCCTCGATCGAGGCTCTACCTTTGCAGATGTGGACGACAGCGGAATTGGGAAAAGCGGCTGTTGAATCTTCAGGTCCCGACCGACGCCGGGTCCATCGGGAATCCTGGAGAATGGGAAGGGTGTACCGGGTGCTGTCGATGCAGCGCAATACGGTGCGGAGGAGTAGTGGGAAGACGTGCTTCGGTCAGTCAAATGTGGGGTGAGCGGGTGATGGTGTTGGTGGTGCTGTGCTGCCGTGACCATCATTGTCGAAGGAGCAACAAACACAGACACGCTTCAAAGACGACAAGACCTCGAGGGCTTATCGCCTAACATGCCTGGAAAGAGTGAAGTTGTTGTGGGCGGTTCGCCGTAACTATGTCTGAGATGAGATGCGAAGCTCTGGTGGACGCCCAAACGAGACTTGTGGGGGTGCGGCGTGTCTGGATGAGGTCAAACTGGCTGGCGGACCGCGACACCGGCAGACGTGTATTTGGCAAGCCAGATGCGTATTGCATTCACAAGCAACAATAACAGACAGTGAAGCAGCGTGAACAGGCCCTCGATGCTGCCCTTGAACAAACAACCGCTTGTCCTAACGCCGAGATTCGTTTTCTTCAGATCGGCAAATCGGATCTTCCGAGCTGCGCTCTGTGGATCGCGGTCGCTGAGATGTCGCCGTGCTGCGCCTTTTGCTTGCGTGGTTCTTTCGTCAGACTAAGCCTTCGCAGCTGGATCCGTTCCCTTCGTCCAGCGGAGACTCAGTGGATCTAGTTGACGGAGATCTCGTATCTAGCCTTTCTGCTCTGGCTGCTGAGGGGCCGCAAAGTGTCTTGCCCAAGCTGCCGGTGCGACACGACCACGAATGCGTCGTGCCAGTTCAAAGGGATGCTGCATTCAGCATCTGCGCTGGCCGAATATTGCCAAGTATGTGCGGTACATGTACAACGGTTACTTGTTACGAGCAACTGGCGACGCAAAGCTATTCGTTGGACACGAGCCTCTGCGTCCCAAGACTCCCGCGAATCTAGCAACCCGTCCCAGCCAATCACCCGTGCGGCCGTACCTATCGATAAGGCTCACGAACCAGATCCACGGGCTCGTTGGAGGTGGAGAAATGAGAGGGAACGCAGGCCGCATCCACCCGTGTGTTCAGTCGCATAGGCTAGTGCAGCTGGGGCATCTTGGCTTGCACGAAGCTTTGCTTGGTATGTAGCACGCTTACTTGGGGTGGTGTACGATACTGTACAATATTGTACGTGTACCATGTATCCTGGAGGACATGTAGTTACAGAGCAGCGGGATGGAGTGACTTGCGGAGCACCGCGTTGGTCGATCGCACGAAGCCGGCCAGAGCAGAGACCCCCAGAGCAGAGACCCAGAGGGGGGAGCGTGTTGGTTGGGTGCCCCAGAACGCCCGCAACACCTCTCCGCCCAAACAAGTGCAGGACCGTCAATCTCCAGACGAGCAGCCAGTCAGCATCCCCACGCTGCCAGAACAGGTCCATGTATGGCGCAATCAGTGGGCGAACCACAATTGGGTTCGTTCACCTGTGCTGGCCAACACTGTCCAATCATTCCGGCCTGCTCCTCACTTAGCGCTGGTTGCCATGATCTTGTTTGTTATCGCTGCCCCGCCAAACCCCTCCCCTCCCCCTCCTCTCCCCTCCACAGCTCCCCCCACTCCTCCTGGGCCGTAGTTCACTCGATACGCACTGCAAACACGGAATAGAATACCCACATTAATCGTGCTCTCCAGCATGCCGTCCTTGCTCCCTACCTCGTACCTCCTCCCCGCACTCTTTCTCCTGGTGGTCTTCGCCCGCCCGGCCCATGCGTTCGGCGCTGGCAACATCGCGTCTCTGTCCAAGATCGAAGGGTCGAACTGGCGTCATGGCGATATCGAAGATACTCTACTCACGCTCCTCATCTCCCGTGCCGCTGGTGGCGGGAAATTTAGCAAGATGGACGTCAAGCGCGTCTACTTTGGAAACTGGTTGAGAGACTACTCCCAGGCCGTTGACGTTGGAACGGTCAAGTATGTTAGTGCTGAGGCAATTCGAATTTTGGTAAGACTCATGCCCCGCATGGCACCAGAGAATTGTAGTGGAAACTAAGGTCCCAACCTCCCTAGCTCTGGGTCCTGGGGTTCCTCACCTTCGGCTATGGAACTAAGGAATTCGAAGTCACAACAGCACGTTTGGGATGCTATCGCCCGGAGGAACACATTGGTATATCCCCTACCTTTACTATGGCTTCCCTAGTTTAACCGTACCCTCAGATAACCCTAAGGACTATGCCGACAATATCGATGCTCGTCAATATGACACGCGTCTTCGCGGGCCTGTTGACGAACGCCGTGAATTATCGATAGATCCCCAAACAGGATTAAAAAACTACATAGCAACTGAAGGCATTGGTATCGCTACTTCGGCTGAGTTGGTCCGCAACCTCTTCGGGCGGAGCATCCAACTAGGCAGGCAGTACGCAAGATCGAAAAACAAAGCAGACCTCTATGAAGCACTGCGTCTCCTCGGGACGGGCTGCCATTGCCTAGAAGGTCAGGAATCTGCCTTCTCATGCATCCGAGTTCTAGAAGTCAAGGCTAACCTCAACAGACTACTCTGCACACTCTAACTATACAGAGCTGGCGCTGATTGAGCTCGGCGAACGAAATATTTTCCCGCATGTGGGCCGTCGCACTGTGGTGACCTTGCCAAACAGGGTTACCGCCTACCCAATTGTCACCGGTACTTTTGGTGGTGTTGACTTTCTACACTCAGTGATGGGCGAGTTCGATGATAAGGCGACCCAATCGGAACTCCAAGTATTAGAAGGCACTATCCAAGATTCACAGAATAGCGGTAAAGGGCAGTCCAGCATCCTACATGATATCCTCGGCAAACTCCCTACCGGCTTGTTTAGTTCGGATAACAATGCAGCAAACGAGGCGGACAGATTGGAAGAGAATGCCCAGGCTGCGCAACTCCAACAGACCCACATCTCTCCCCGCCAGCCAGAAGAGTGGACCAGACAGATTCAGGAAATACAGAATCAAATTTACCCTATATTGGAATGGCACGACCAAATCATGCAAGACATCTCTGAAGCCATTGAGAGGATCCCTGTGGTGAGTTAATTCCATGGAAACCCTTAAATGTGGGTAGTACTGAACCCTGTGGGCAGCTTCCGGAGCTGATCGAACAAGCAACTGATGAGATCAACGTATTCGTTTTCTCCCTCCTAGCTCCTTTCGTCCTTCCAATCATTAACCAAGTAAAGGAGGAACTGGCAACCGGGTCATCCGAAGTTATCCAAAGCAGCAAAGAAAAACAACATATTGTTTTCCATGACGAATACTCATCTGATCCTACTCACAGCATGCTTTCCAAAGGTGTGGTTGTAATGTCTACCTATGAAACTAGCAATACCTAACTTGAGTAGATCACTTTTCAAACATATTGAACGAACCGGCGGGCAAAATTGCCAGCGTAGTTCTGAAATGGGTTGTACCTCAGCTAATATCCTGTTGGGACGATGAGCGCGCTGATGTCGATCGCACGCTTAACCGTATCGTGACGGGTATCTTTCATCACCCTTCTTTGCGGGATTACGGAGATGACGGTGCTGTTGACGGAAGGCGTGCGATGTTTGGGGTCGTTGAGCAATGGTGGCGCGAGAAAGACGAACGAGATCGTAACTTCTTCAGAGACGCCTTGAGTAGAGAGGGCATACAGGCAGGGAGGAATCACAAACAGGGCGTTCGCGACTCCGGTCATGGCTGTGGAAAACCTCTCGCTATGACTAAGTCTTCCGGCAGCTCAAGCGCATTGGGTGGACCCGCAGCTGGCACCATTCTAGGTGGTCTGTCAGATGCTTTTGGGGGCGGGTCAGGTGGCTACGGTGGTAAGCAAAGTCATTCCGGGAGAGGCAGTGAGCCTTATGAGCAAGGCATGGGTAAGCTGGCCGGCGACGCTGTCGGTGGTGGTGCGTTTGGTGGTATTGTTGGAGGAATTTTGGGAACAGCTGGCGTTGGATTGCTCGGAGATGCTTTCGGAGGCGAAAACGAAAAGTCACACTCTCACAGTTACGTCGAAACTAGCCATCGTAGTGATTACGGGGAGGGGGAGCGATATGGCCAAGCTAAGTATAGTCAGACATCCTACTCAAGTGGCGGCGGTAGGGAGGAATATTCTAGGTATGAGCAAGGAAGACGTGGGCATGAGGTTGGCGGCTATGGTTACGAGGAGAGAAGTGAAACACGCCCAACATATGGTGGAGGGTACGAACAAACTACGACTGCTAGTTACGGGAGACCTGGCGGGTATAGCCCGGGGAGAGGAGATGCCGGCGGCGAGTACAACTCTGGGGCAAGGTGAGTTTAGGCTTATGGTTCCACCTCTCCTCCTTACTAATGATTTTTGCAAGAACACATGAAAGCTCGTATGGAGTAGGGTCATACAACCGTGGAGAGACCGAATCTGAGGAAGCACGCAGGAAGAGGGAGAAGAAAGAGAAGAAGGAGAAGAAGAAGAAAGAGAAGAAAGAGAAGAAACATAAGAAGTATGATTACGGAGAAGAGGACGAAGAAGAGGACGAAGAAGAGGAGTCGGGGGAGGAGTCGGGGGACGAGGAGGGAGATTATAGAAAACGACGGGGCTCTGGTCATGGTGGCTATGATGCCTCTGATCGCTACGGGGGTAGGAGGAGTGAAGGGGAAGAGGAGGAAGAACAGGGGGGGTATTATTGACGAGGTCAATTTTACCAAAGCACTTTGCCGCCGACAAACAAAAGCTATAGTTCGAGTGGTTTAGATCAGCCACCTTATAGTATTAAGATGAATTGATTTGGAACTTTATTTTCTGTTGTTCTGAATGAAGTTGATGTGTGCTCGTAGTGTGAACAAGCAAACAAGCCTTAGCTCGCTAGATACTCGAGTAAATATCGACGTCGACGTGCTTCTTGGGGGTAAAGAACCGATTGAGTGCCCCCCCCCCTCAGTACCATGTAGACATGGCAGTCGCTGGGGTAGCCTTATTAATTGCCACTATGAACGAATCATGGTAATATAATATATACCCCCATAACCAGCAAAAAAGGAGCGGCTCTCCACCTCGGTGGCCATTCTGCAACCACACCAGCCGGCCTAACCCAGCCCAACTGACCTCCCTAACGTTGCCCCAACTCGCTCTCCAAAACCAAAATGCGCCTCGCAGTGTCCCCGAAAGTGTCGTCGGGGGACCGGGTGGGCTTCCCAAACACAGACTCGGTCTCGGCGACGTCCTGGTTCAGCAAGGGCGGGTTTTCGTCCGGGTCCTGGCTCGCCACGCGGCCCTGGAGCTCGGGCATCTTGCGCAGCACCGAGGCGGCGAGGCTGGACGTGTAGCGGAGGTTGCCCAGCAGGAAGCGCTTGTTGCGGGCCGATGGTGTGGTGAGCGCCAGGAGGTGGTGTGTGATTAGGTCGCGCACGTCGATCTGTGGGGTATGGGGTTAGGGGGGAGGGGAGGTTGTTTTTTTTTTTTTTTGGGAGGGGGGGGGGGGGAGAGGGACGTACGTAGGACGGGAAACTCGTAGGAGGCACCTGGTCCGTCTTGCCGTTGAACAACGCATATACAATATCGCTCGTATAATTTATTGCCCCTACGTCTGACACGTAGTGGATTGGCGGGCCGAAGATCAAGCATGGTAGAAACACCGTGACGGCGTAGTGGGGCTTTTCCTTTTCGACATAGTCCCAGAGGGCTTGTTCGGAGTATTTCTTGGAGGTTGCGTAGCTTATAAAGTAATGGTTGGCGGCGCGGGCCTCTTCGATGGTTGTCTGTTATCTGTTAGAGAGGTGTATAAACCAATTTTTTATTTTTTATTTTTTCCGTTGGGGGATATACGGCAAGGTAATCTTTGCTCGTGAAGACACGGCCCTCTACTTGATCAGCAGTGCCGTAGGTGAGCGAGTTGACGGAGCCGGTTACAACTATGCTTTTCAGGATTGTGCCATATTTGGTTGCGGATTTGAGGAGTTCTAGGTTGCTATTTATTTATTTATTCTCGTTGTTAGCAATGCATGTTCCTTAGGCTGAAAAGGGGGGGGTAAAGTGCTCCGAGCAAGAATTTAGCTAGCAAGAGATATTTGCTTGGGGGAAAATCCCTTACACGGTGTGGAGCTCGGATGATGGTACGAGATATATATATATATATATATACATCTCATAAAGAAAGACGAAATCACACTCACCCCTTAACATTCGGCTCCAAGAAATCCCTATCAAAGTCCGTATGCTTTGGACTCGGCATTGGCGCCGCAATGTGTAACACATAATCTAAATCCCCAGCCTTGAAAGCCTCGTCCCATGTACCCTCTTTAGTGTAGTCCGAGACGTTGATGAACGAGACTTGGCCCTTCCATTCGGGGTGTACGGAGAGGAGCTGGTCGCCATAGATGTCTTTGCGGATGCTGCCAACGACAGTGTGGCCTTGCTGTTTTTGTGGAGAGGTATCAGCATAGCGTTCTATTGCCTGAATGGGATTGCATTGGGCAAAAACCTTGACGAGGGCGTCGATGGCGTGCGCAGCAACGAAGCCGTTGGCACCTGTGACGAGCGTCTTGGGCATTCTGAAGTGTTTGTTTGTGGTGGAGCGCGTCTCTTAAGGGGCCTTTGCAGTGGCAACTCTGTAAAGATATTGAGAAATCGGGGATGCGGTATAGTTACGACTACAGTAGGACCGTAGTCCGCCCGACCATGACACCCCGTTATATACAGTGCCAGAGATCCCCGTCAAAGGAGATCAACCCAATCCAAAGCTGCAAACACAAATGCAAACGCTAGATCCAGTCCTCCACCGGCAGGCCTTGACCATGCTCCTCAATTATGGCATCCGTTTATCATCAACGTCAGCTAGCTGCAATTCCTCCGAGGGCTCCCGGAGCAGACTATGTGTGTGTTCGAGTGTGTGTCTAGAAGCTGAGAGTAGAAGTTGGAGCCCATCCCCACCACGTTGCGAAGCAGCCATTGCAGCCATTGTTGTATTGCAGCAGAAAGCGCCGACTTGACAAAGCGCGGGGATTCTCTCAATCAGCTCGCAGCTGGCGAATGCGGAGGCGTGCTGACGGGAAAGCTGACTAAACGGGCACTTAACTTAGCACCCATGCACAATACCTCGTCTCTACTCTAAATACATACCATAAAGGGCCTTGCTTGGTATCCCCCGCCGGAAATGACCAGACTGTTTCTGCGCTTCACATGCCAGCCAGGCTTTCAGGGCCGGAAGGACTGTCAGAGGGGAGCTGCGGCCCGGCAGCATATCTGGAATCAGGGCCTGCGCATGCAATATACAATGCTCTGTATTTGGCTCATCGCCTGTGTTTGCCTCCCCCGCCTCGTCTGCGGGTTTCAACCTGTCTCTCCGGCACATTGCAGCCTGGGAGCGCGCAGATGACCAGCCAGTAGACAGATAGCAGCAGTAGATAGATAGCAAGAGTTTGTATATTCCGCGTCCCCATTCCTCCGGCATGATTGGCTGCACGCCCCTAAGCCCACCCTCCTCCACATCGCATCCTCCCGCCATCGACGGTGTTTTCCCAAGGCGGAACCCCCTTCATGATCTTCCTGCGACCGAGGCGACCCACGGGCAGAGGAGTGAGAATCCTGCATTGCAAGCCCTGGGCGAGCTAAGTCCGGGCTGTGCCCCCCTTTTGGACGGACCATGCAAGTATATCTAGACCTTGTGCGGATGGCACTGACGTCGTGATACCCCACTGCTGCGGAGTGCTAAGCGCAAGGCGGAGTGGGTCAGACAGCCCCAAGCGATGTGTGGGGGGTGAGCCTTGTGCAATTGTACTGTATGAGTACATGCAGAGCTCAGAGTAAGAGACTCTGTGCGTCGTAGTACCGCTGGGGAGGGGAAGGCATCAGCGCTCTGAAACCGCCTCTCAGCTGTACCGGCCTCCAGGAACATTGTCGATGACTGCCCGTAGGCTAACTGCCGCCTGGTACAGAGCGAGACGACATATTCTGTCCCATCTCGTCAGTAATCCCGCTCGACGTCTGCCAGCCCGCGCCTTGAGGACAACCACCGATGGTGTTTCAGGCGAGCAGAAGCCTATTGCTCGGGGTGCATCCTGTACTGTACCCACGCCCTCCGGAATCCCGCCGTACCGCAACCACCAAGGACGGACTGCAGTGTGTACAGCCCATATGTACTTTTCAAGATAACCTCCCGCAGCGATAACAGACTCTTGAAAAGCAAAAACACCGCGCCAGGCTGCCTGCCGACATTGCATTTTCCCGAAACGAAGCAAATCCTCCGCTTACGCCACAGAAAAAACATTACCCGCAGAGCAGTCCTGACTCGACCCGCTAAAATTATCGCAGAAGGTGTTTCGTTCGCCAACTCACACAGCTTCTGGAGTTGAAAACCCCGTACAAGTAGGACGATGCGCTGGCCGGAACTAACGCCCCCTCGGTTGAGCGGTGAGTTAGACCGACTGTTCATGAAACTGTAGCGGTGGCGAGCGGCTTTGCGATAATTTGTTCGCGAACGATGCAGATCGCGAGGGGGATGTCACCATTGACGAATGGGGGGAGGGGACGTCCTGCATTCTGTGTTTGTTCGAGTAGTGGATTGGATATGGTAGGCTCTGTACCTCGTAGATACAGCCTGTCTACAGACTGTCTAACGTGCAGCGAATGGCAAACCCAACAGCACCGCAAGCTCGTCGAGCACTACATTCCAAATTCTGCATTGGAAGAAAGTATTAGACCCCCTCCAAAACCGTCCTGCCTGTCAATAATGTACATACGCCCCTAAGCTCCAGACTCCCGAATTTGCACAAACGTATCCTAATTGCCCTTGCATTTGGGGGGGAAGGGGAAAAAAACACAATGTACCATTCCACTCGCCAACACAAAGACCTACGCAAACAGACGGGGCAGAAGGAGTACATGAGAAGAGAAAAACTGAATAAAATTATCGGAAAAGAGAAACGGCTCGTAAAGACAAGATGGCGTTTTTATCGATTTTAGTACCCAGCGTAGGAGCCCATGCGCCGGGATCCATAGTGGTCGTCCATCGAATTGAAGCTGTGGCGTTGAAACATCCCTCGATCACTCCCGTAGCTCTCGTCGCTGAGGGAGCCGATGGAGCCGCCATAGCCATGCCGTACGCCTCTCGGCAGGGGCGATCGCGGACCGGTGTATCGTTGCCCTCCCATATGATCATACTGGCCGCCATGCATTCTATCATTCATCCCAGAGCCAAACTGACCTCCCATATCGTTTCCCGAGATCTGGATGGCTCCGTGATCGCCTATGCCACCGCTGTACTGGTGGTTAATAGGCTGTTGCATCCTTCCGTTGCTGTGCATCCCGTTGTTGTAATTCGGCGGCGGTGGGGGGAGCATGGGCAAGGGTGGTGGTGGGGGCAGACTGTGTCCCATGGCACCCATATGTCCTCCCATATGCCCCCCCATATGCCCTCCCATACGGCCCATGTGGCCCATTCCCATGCCCATAGGCGAATGAAGTGGTTCCATCATGTCCTGTCGGAGGACGAGGTCTTGGTAACCCCCGATCCGTCGCCTACCACGAATAGGCCGGACCATTGATAGGCGATCGCGCCTGGGTTCACCAAGGTAACGAGGCGCGCGCTCGTAGATATCCGACGTTAGTACCGGGGGAAGGCACATGTTTGGTGTTGCGGCTTGGGGTTGGTGGGTGCTTGGACCGGCGTTAGCGCTAGAGTTGAGGCGCCCTTCGAAGCAGATAATCCCAATTGTGCTAGATGCTGTAGTGTCGCAAACGAGCTTCGACCCCTGGTGAGCTTAGAAGGAGCAAGGCTTGCAAAAAACAACTTAAGCTAGATGGGCAGCAGAGGAGGCGGACCAGCAACGAAGTGGAAAAGTGTGGACGATGTGAGTTTGCCCGGTCCAGATGGGCGTTCTGGATAGATTTATATCTAGAGGGCGCAATGCACGGGCAAACCTGATGCCTCCCCTCCCGCATTTGGACGATGGTCTGAGCCTCCAGCATCCGGAGGAACAGTGTCACCACACCCACAACAGCGCTGCCGCCAGCAAATCGGCGATGCACTCCCGGGAAACGAGTTTGCCATAACCCCCCACAGCCCAACTCCCAGACGTCGCGGGGAGCGAAGCCTTGTACTCCCTCTAGCCAATCGATACGGTGAGGCCAACAGCAGGTTGACTCCCCCGATAGCAAAGCGGTGAAACGACCCCCGCCGGCCGTGCAACCATCACGGAACACCAGCCCAAACCATCCGCAAAAGGCCTAATCTCTCTGATCGCGGCCCAAATCGAACACGCGCCTGAGGCTGGGCGTGTTCGCCTCGCCCTCTTTTGCCGCAGGCAAGGATATGATGGTTTCTGGAAAACGGCAGCCTGGCACTGCTCAGCACTAGCCCAAGCACGCCCAGCACTAGCCCAACAACAGCCCTGGCAACAGTTCACGGAGTCCTAGGAGTAATACTAGCCCAGCGCGCGGCAGTAGAAGGCATCGTGGAAATTAGTAAGGATTGCCGAGGGTCGGGGTCTGGAGTCTGGGGGTCTGGATGTGCGATATCAAGGTGTTTTACGTCTCCCAAGTCCATCGGAGGATAATGTGACCCGCTTCCGAGTGCGCGACAGAGCGCTCGCCCCAGAGAGGCCGCCCTTTCCCTTGATCTAATTACGAGACGATGCAGCAAGTAGCGTGCGAGACAGTACTAGGATAAACATACTACAGCCAGACAAGGACGTCATTGTGGGGGCATATAGGCCCCTAAGCCTCAATTATTACATAGTTCTGGTGCGATAGGAAGGGCTTACGCTTCCTGGCAGAAGCCTTGTCAGATTGTTGGGTCACACGCGGCGACAGAGGCCCATGGCTGGGAGGATATAGGGTTGTTTGATTAAAACGGGCGTGAAACTGGCATGGGCTCGTGGATCTCGAGGCCCGCCCACACACCGTCCTCTTTGGGGAGGAGCTCTGCTGCAGATGGGGCTCCTCTGCCTACAGAGACAAGGCCATACTGGACTACGGAAGACAGCGCCAAGTAAGGGACGCAGAGCGATCGATCTCTCTGCCGATGCAAACCGTAGAGTACAAGTTCCCTGTACAGTATTGCACCTGGTAGTTCGAAGGAATTTGGTGTTGTTGTGAGAGCGCGCCGCCAATCGGCATTAGAGATTTGATCGAGCCTTGGCACAGATTCCTTCGCAAGAACATTTGACGAGCGATGTTTCCTTGCGCCAGCGATATGGAGGGTTGATATCGAAGAAACTTCCCCGCCATGCCATATCGACACCGCCTCCCTGTGCAGCCTGCCCTGCGAGTTCTGCTCAAGCCAGCGGCATTCTCTGCGCCTTTTGCGAAGTATCCGTGGCTATTGGTTCTCAACCAATGCCGCTGTCAATCCACCGGGAAGAGTGAGAATTTGGAATCCTTCAAGGGGCAATTGTACAAGAGCACCGCTCAGAGATTGGAAAGAGAACGGGCGGAGCAACGGAGATTTGCGAAAGAGAGGGGCGAATCTTCTCAAGGGCGTTCCCTGGCCGTAACTTTCGGTATTTTTATGCAGCCATCCTATCTTCCCTCTGCGACACCTTTCTAACCCATAGCTAGCTATCCTAACAGCTTCCTTGACATGCTACTACTTTGGAACGCTAAACCCAGCTCCACTGCCTACTACTTCAACTACGTCTATAGCTGCCTCGCAGCCTCCACGGCACAACACTGCTCCAGCGAACCTCCAGGCAGCGTGGACAGAGTTTGTGGCCATTTTAGGGGCAGAGAATGTATCTACAGAGAAAGGCGATCTTGACTACCATTCCGGTTCGGAGTGGTCCTCGCACACAACAACTTCCAAAGAACTTCCTTTCCTAATCGTTTACCCAGAGACTACAGAGGATGTCAGCAAGATTATGAAAATATGTCATCAGAGAAAAATCCCGGTCACCGCATTTTCAGGCGGTACCAGCATAGAAGGGAACCTTTTCCCTACCAGAGGGGGTATTTGCATCGATTTTAGACGGATGGGCAAAATCCTGGCGTTGCACAAGAACGACTTAGATGTTGTGGTACAGCCAGCACTGGGATGGGAGACCCTTAATGAAGAGCTGATGAAAGACAATTTATTTTTCCCGCCCGACCCTGGGCCTGGTGCTATGATCGGCGGAATGGTTGGCACCGGTTGCTCAGGGACAAACGCATATCGTTACGGCACAATGAAGGACTGGGTCGTCTCTCTGACAGTGGTGTTAGCTGATGGAACCATCATCAAAACTAGACAACGGCCCAGGAAGTCCAGTGCAGGTTATGATCTAACTAGACTCTTTATTGGGAGTGAGGGGACACTAGGCCTCGTGACGGAAGCTGTATTAAGAGTGACTGTCAGGCCCAAGAGCGAGAGCGTTGCTGTTGCTAGTTTCTCTACTATCCGCGACGCTGCAACGTGCGTAGCTAAGGTGGTCGGAGAAGGCATACCTATTGCTGCGATCGAGCTACTAGATGATGTACAGATGAAATGCATCAATACAAGTGGCATGACTTCACGAACGTGGAAGGAAGAGCCAACTTTATTTTTCAAGTTCGGTGGTACCGCTTCTGGGGTGAAAGAGCAGGTAGGGCTCGTACAGAAGATCTCGAAATCGAATGGTGGTAAGTCCTTCGAGTTTGCACGGAGCGGTGCGGAGATGCACGAGCTTTGGAGCGCGAGAAAAGAAGCTCTCTGGAGTGTAATGGCGATGAGGAGAGATGAAGGTGATCACGTCTGGACAACGGATGTTGCAGTCCCCATTTCAAGGCTACCCGATATCATCGAGGAGACAAAGTCAGATATATCACGAAGCGGGCTTGTCGGGGCAATTGTTGGGCATGTCGGTGATGGCAACTTTCATTGTAAGTTTTGCTGTCCCCCGTTTGCGCTAGGGGGCTAATCATCTCCGCAGCAATCTTGCTGTTCAACGAAAAGGAGCGAAAGATGGTGGAAAAAGTCGTCCATAGGATGGTTAGGCGGGCTATCGAGATGGAGGGGACTGTCACAGGGGAGCACGGTGTGGGTCTAGTCAAGAGAGACTATCTCAAACACGAGCTGGGCGAGAACACGGTTGATGCCATGAGAAGGGTAAACACCGGCTCCTTCGCTCCGTGTCTAGGCAGCTGCTAACCTAGTCTCCCGCAACAGATCAAGCAAGCCTATGACCCTCTCTGCTTACTGAACTGCGACAAAATCGTACGGGTCGAGAAGTCACTAGAGCAAGAGTGGCAATTGCAGGACTAGCCAATGGCAATCAAATCTAAGCAGCATCTCAAACACGATTACCGACAACGTATATAGAAGGGAGTGAGGTTGGTATCATTTAGGCGGACAAAGTCGGCGGAGTCGTACTACGTAGAAATAGTGTAGAATAGAATATTGCAAAACAATCTACGCCACTATATGTACGTACAGAACGGTGATTGCACCTACCAGCGCCAAACGAGCAAACTGCAGCAATCTTTACGCCCCGAGGAGAAACTATTTGGTAAGTTTGATGCCAGGGATAAGTCGAAAACTTTTCCTGCGGAAGAAATAAAAAACAATTTTGCCGGTGAATTTTTTGTCTGGTGTAACTCGCTATGTGAAAGCGGTCTAAACCGCTTCCAGCAACGGAGGTGTCTGAGGTATTTGTTGCAACTGCATAAAGGCCCAATTCCTGCCCGCCAGCATCTCTCCTTCTTCAATTTTGCGGCTCCCTGTGGAAGGTTTCTGTCGATTGCTATGCGCCGTCCTCTTGGCTGGAGAGCTGCGGCTCTTATCGTGCTCTTGCTGTCTTTTAGCTCCGTGAACGCGGGTCCTGTGCATGGGAGACAGGCTTGTTGGTCCTCCTCGGCCTTGAGTCGGGAGTAGTTATGGGACTGATTTCTTTTGTAGCTTCGACTGGATCGCCTTCGACTGAATCACCTACGATGACTGGGTCTGTGTCGGCTGGATCTAGCACAGCGACCGAGTCTAGTGCAGCTGTGACTTCGGGGTCGGCAACGGGCTCTGCGACGAGAACAGACTCAACCTCCTCCTCTACCTCGTCCGATGGTGCTCTGGCTCCGTGGATCTCGATGCCGCCTGACGGCACTCCAGTCACTATCACGCCTGTTGTCACTGCCATTAGTGGCGTGACGACTACAATCGGTGCGGGTCCCGTAGTGGCGGGGAGTGCTACCTCTACGGTGATTATGCCTACCAGCGGATCGTTTCCAGTCTGCCACAACTCGTCAGGCCCCTCGCCGTTCTGCGATCCAACCAATGGAAAAGAAGTCTGGGTTGGTGAGACTTATTACGGTCAGTTCCGCCAATCTATCTATAATCACGGGTGCCGTGCCACGAGATTAACACGTTTGCTATGTTTCATTTTTTAGTGACATGGGATCCGAGTTACAAGCTCTTCAACGCGAACTCAACTATCTCAATCCTTCTGAATTATGCCAATGAGAGTGGTGGCGGGCGGGAGGCCTGGCAATCAGGTTCAAGGGCTAACAGCTATGGCTTCGTGAGCGTGAAAATGGAAGATCGCTGGCGTAAAGGCCAGTCCCAAAACAACCTTACTTTCTACCTCGTCGAAGTCGGGTCAAGCCCAGGTCCTGCCAAATACATCCAGGGCCCAACGGTCTCCCTCGTAACCAAGCCAATTGAGCATTACAAACCTCCGCCGCCAACTCGACCCCCCAACAAAGTCGGCCTCCAAATCGGGCTTCCCGTCAGTCTGGGCTTCATCTTCCTAGTCGTTTGTGGCCTCTGGATCGGTATGCGCAAACACCGCTCCATCGGCCTGGGTAACATAAATATAGGCCGTAATAAGGGCTTTGGCATTGGAAAATCGCGAAGACAGCGGATGAAGCACAATAAACGTGCCGGGCCGATTCGACTGGATGATGACGACGACGTCATGCCGCCGCCGAGGAATGGCGGATTTAGGGACGACCCGATGGACGGCGGCGTTGAGCTGGCGGAACAGAGGCCAAAGCCCCATGCACGGGCTAGGGAGGACAGCCTGGGGAGCTTGGTGGATAGTCCTACTGAGGGAAGTTTTGGGCGAGAAAGACTGAGGGGTAATGCCTTTAGGGACGAGATTGCGAGGCAGAAGACCGAGGGTAGGTAGGCCGTGATAGGTACGCCATAGACTAAGGATTAGGGGTGGGGAAATATGCTATTAGCGTCATGAGATAGGAATCGTCGCCTGGGCATTAAGTAGCTGAATATTTTTTTTCTTTCTTGTTTGTATACTCTCAGTGTACTGGCGTTTGTTAATTCCTTGGTTCCTTGGACTTTTTAAACATCACCCCACCTGCTACTACTACTACTACCCCTTATCCTTCTAGGTTGTGTGTGTATAATGTATGCAGTAGGGTACCCCGAATACATGGAGGGGGGGAGGGGAGGGTATGGTATGGGCGGGTAGGGTAGGGTCAGGTGTACTCGTGCATAACATAACAAATGCATTGCCATATTCTGATCTTCCCGAGACAGATAAAAAAACGAAAACAAAAAAGGGGAGGGGGGGTATTTATGTATAATTACCCTCTCTTTATCGCGCTCTCTCTACGATAGATATAAAACGCTTCTCAAAATGTCCTGTTAGAGAGAGGTAGCCGAATACACATAGGTAAGAGAAAGGGGGAGAAAGATAAAAAAAAAAATTTAAAAAGAATAGAAGAGCATGGGGTAATAACCCCGCCTTCTGAAATTTTCGGTGTCTCTCCCCCTCCCCTTTTCCGCAGTACCATGGGCAAAAAAAATAAATAATATGCAACACATGGTAGAAAAAACAATGGGTGGGGATAAAAAAGAATACCCGTTTAGAATTGAGGGAGAATGAAATGGAGTCATATTACTCAATGCTTAGTGTCCGGAAAGTACCCTCCAGCTGGCTGCCCATGCAACGGTTCCCCAACTCCTGGAGTCCCATACGCTGGTGGCAGCGCAGCATTTCCGTAGCCTGCGGGCTCGCCAAACCCGGGAGTAGTACGCCCGTCACTGATAGACGGATGGTTGGAGGCTTGTTCATTTTTTGAGTCCCATTGTTTCGGGGTGCCTGTTACTACTCTACCATCGTTACCGCCCACAATAAGATCCCCACTTCCCTTGACGCGGCCGACGACCATGCCCTTGGCGACGGATTTGAGGACCGCTTTCCTGCTTACGCCTGTGGCATCCACGTAGACAAGGCCGACGTTCTTGAAACCACCGCTGATGCCGCGCGCTACTTCGCGGGCTTCATCGCCGTAGCGGTGGCCTACGACTGTAGTAGCTGCTACGGATGTGGATGCCAGCAGGTGTCGTGAGGCTTGGTCAATGCCGTCGGCAATAGTGGAGAAGGCAATGAGGGATTTGTTGAGGATGCCAGGTTTATAGCTTTCGGTGGACTTGCCGTCCCTATCCCCGTCCTTGTCCCCAGCCTTCATAGTGCGCTGCTTTTGTGCTACGACAGCGCCCATGTTCTGTGCATACTTGGTAACCTGCCCGACAGTTTTGGAAGACATGGTGGCCGCGCTTTGAGAGATGTTGTTGAGTTTGCGGACACGCGCATGAGTCGTTGGGGTGAAAGTCATGGGTTTGGTAGCAGGTTTCACCTTCTGAGTAAAGGTCTCAGCGCCAGACTGGAGAACGCTACTGATCACGCCGGAGGTTGTGACGATGAGGCGGGAAGCAGTGACGGCACTATTGACGAGCGACGAAGATGCGTAGGCGGGATGTAGTCTCTCTTGGACGTGCTGGGGCGAGACCTGGCGCACATTGATTCGGTTGGAGGAGGGATCGGAAGGAAGTGAAATCTCCACAGGGTCTGATAGTTCTCGTTAGCACGCACGACAATCGAGGCGGAGCCATGCTTGCATACTTTTTGAGCCGGCTTTGAGGTTTGGATCTTCGACGACATGGAATCCTTCACTCAGTTCGCCAACAACACTCCCATTTTCCTCGTCAACCAGCACGATGTGTCCGTGTTGGTGAGGAGGGGTAGGATCGGTACTGTTCCCTCCGCCGTACAGAGCATAGCCTTCCCCAGGGCCGTAATCGGCTGGATTGTACCTGGGCGGCTCGTAGCCTCCCTTGCCGCCCTTCTCTTTTCCGTATCCGGCAGCCGTTGGAGGTGACGCGCGTTCGAGGAATGCGGTACACTGCGCGAGAATGGTCTCGAAGGTGTCGACGTCCTCTTGACTGACCTGCACAGGCCCGCTCCCCACGCCGGGAAACTCAATGCGAGTGAAGGCACCGCTATCGGGACCAAGGTCCCAGCGTGGTATCAGGTAGCTGTTTGGGGGCTGGTGGTAGATTTGTGTTGTGGCTGGGAGCGAGAGGTCGAGCTCCGGGGGAAGATTCAGGTGCAGATAAAAGTCCTCTTCTGGCACATCGCTCTGGGAACCGGCGTTGGATAGATCGGCGAACGGCGAGGAGGTGGGAACCATAAGGAGGGACAGAGTCTGAGAGCCTGATGGGGTAAGAGGCGACTCGGTGCCATTCTGGAGATGATATGCGCGGATATTGGGGATGGAGTAGAGGAGACGGGGGTCGTTATGGCCAGCCATCTTGAGCGTCACTTTCGTCGCTGAGTTTGGTCGAATTCGAGCAGAGGAGGGCAGGATGAGCGGCGGGGGAGTGTGAAGGGTCGAGCCTCGCGTGCGGTCAGTGGCAGAGGAGGGGCAAATAACAACATATATAACAGTCAAGACGCAGTCGAGACCGACTCTGTATTGCTCCCTGTTCCAGCCAGTCG
>JAJDFE020000508.1:0-27628 GCA_021527465.2 Geoglossum glabrum | reverse complement strand
AGATCAGTAGTCAAGTCAATCAAATAAGTTTCGCTGGCGAAATAGGTCTCGAGCCCTAACCATTGTTTTATATTGTATCTACGCTCTGACCACCGTTCTTCCCAAGCGCCTTAGCGACCAACAAGAATACTACTGCGCCCAACAGGGAAGGCTGGTACCTTGTCTCATCGAAGCGATAGATGTCGTCGAACTGTAATCCAGCTCTTTAACTTTCACCTCAAAGTCCCGAGAGCATTTATCCGTATCCGCCGGTTCCTGGGCTGCTTGTTGTTCTGCCGATGGAGATTTTGGCCTGCGTTTGCGGTACAAAACAGCCACTGATTGAGTAGGAAGCATAGAAATTACAATTTCGCGAGTAGGGGGACAAATAGTATATCATTACGCTGCCTCATTTCATTTCATTTCACTGTGGTGTGCCCCTCGTCAGATAGACAGGGGAAAAAAAACCCCCGCGACCGACAGTACTCAGGAACCACGAACCCCACCCTTCAAGCGCATCACCATGTGGATGGTGCATTCCTGATTGCATTTTGAGTCGGATCTAGAGCAAGGGAAAGATAGCATTGTATCAAACGTACATTACCGAGCCCATAGTCTTTCAACGTCCTTTCTGTAGCCAGATGTCAGGACTCAAAGCTTATGGAATAGAGAACACGGGTAGGTGTCACATACTACTATCAAGCGGCTTTCCACCCCAAAGAAACCTATAGTATTCAACCTCAAGAGCTTTCTCCCGCCTAAGCTTCTCCAGGAGCCGCTTGACCTTCCAAGTGATCGGGATATCACGCAAGGTCAGAGTCCTGCCATCAAGGTCTTGAAACATCACGGTCTTGAGGATTATCTCTCCGGAATAGGGTGGTGGGTTGACAGCGGGTATCACAGATCGTGTGAAGAAAATAGTGTCACCCTACTAGTTATATATCTCATGACACGCTTTCCATTAAGACGAGATGCTTACTTCTTGTACAGCAAACGAAGAGAGGCTTGCACTGGCTGTGTCATTTTATTAGTGCTTACTTGGTGTATATCGAGTACAAACTCACGATCGGATAGCTCTTTGTCCGCAAAAGCAACCGATACACTTGTCCATCCCTCAGGATTTCCCAACTCGGTGGCAATAACCTCCTTGAGGTGTCGGACGGATTGAGTGGTCTTGATACCTGTGAGGCGTCGACTCATGCCATCGTTGGAATTAACTTCTTCGACGTACAAGAAGTCTCGTTCTTCGGCTGTCTTCCAGTCTGACATGTTGCGAGCTTGAGTGAGGGTCAATAATTTGGAGAGGGATTTTGGTGAAGTGTCGAGAAGCTGGAGGAAGGGTTCGGTGAACTTGGTATAGGTAAGTGACGCGTTTCGCGTCTTCTTGTGGTTCTCCAACGAGGCTGTGAGACAGACGGACAAGGCGCTCCAAAGCCCACAAATCCGAGTCCAGTAAACACTTATGCCCCCACACTCCCACCTCCCAACAGAACCACTTCCCTCCCGAAGTACCCCTCGACACAAATCCAAGATGAATCACAATGACTTCGCAGACTGGCAGCTCTGCTGGCGGGCCAACTTGTTCTTCCACAAGTACACCACAAAATCCCAAAAGTGCATCCTCTGCTCCGAGGTCCACAATTACGCCAACGGCACTCGACGCTCATCGTTTTGGCTCGATGCTACTCGATGCTTGGCCGGACACGGGCAGGCGACTCAGACCGAGACCCAAGGCACACCTAGTCTTGGTGTCTGCGCAACATGCGATCAGATGTACATGTTTGATATAGTGAGAGGAAAGCACATATGCAGGAGAGAGGGTTGTAGACGGATTGTGAGGGTTCACGAGACCGAACTCAGAGAGAGGCTGATACCTGATAAAGTGTTATTAGAGTGTGTATGCACTTAAAATAAGCACTAAAGCGTAATATCTCACTGATAATATCTCAGCAACTTCCTCTCCTTATTGCGGAAATATAAAGTTTATGAATGCGCCATCCACTGTGATGAAGTCGCATATGACACCAGCCCTTTTTTAGCGCTAAAGTCTCCAACCCCGCAATGCGACCACGATCGTAATGTATGCGATGCTTGTCTTAAAGCTTCTTTCGAGAACGCAATCCGAGACGGGCGTCTCTACGACCACCTGGTCTGTCCCGATCCGGAGTGCAGGAAACCAATTCCTCTGGAAACCATTCGGTCAAACACCTCCGCAGATGTTTTTAAAACGTAAGATGGATACGGGCTTTCATTACTTGCGTTTGCTGACAACCTTACTAGCTACAACAAGAAACTGGCCCTAAAAACTATATCCAAATACAAGAACTTTCGCTGGTGTGTCTGTGGACATGGCCAGATCCACGGTCCAGGAGGCGGGTATCTGCCTAAACCCGGCTTCAACCATCTTACTAACTTGAAGACCTAACAGAGAGCAACCCCAAATGGATCTGTCTTTCTTGCTTAAGGCGACACTGCTATATCTGCAAAGAGTCTTCTATCACCTGCGGCCACCTCCGTGCCATTGATGCACAGGAACGCACCGAAAAACACAACCAGAAGAAATACGCTCTCCGTATCTTCTCCGAGGCCGCCAAAAAAGCAGAAGAAGCCCAACTCCAGGCATGGGAAAACGAAGCAAGCACAAAACGCGAAATAGCACGCAGAACGAAAAAATGTCCCAGGGCAGGATGCCCTAATAGGATAGAGAGGAAGTCTGGATGTGGCTATTTCACGTGTAGGATGTGTAGGACAGAGTTTTGTTGGTGTTGTAAGGTTATTTGGAAGGATAGGGCGGCGCTGCATTTGGTGGGGTGTAAGATTGGGACAAAGAGTCAGGTGGAGAAGCGGAGCCTGGATCAGACGGGTTATGCGGTGGGCTGGGATGAAGATAAGGGATATGATCTCAGATTGGATAAGGGGCTTTGGCTCGAGCCATCGAATATGTGAAGTGTGATCGATATCATCCGCACAGACAAGCATCCTGCTGTTCTCCGTTGCAGAGCTCGAATAGAAAAGCAAAGTTCTTTCGAGATTATTTCTTACTTCACATAACGGCTCACTGCCCAATTTTAATCTTTTAGGGTTTTCCAAACACATCCGAGTATCCTTCTCTCAATAGATGTCATATCAATAATCCCCAGCCGCGGCCTTTTTCAGCAGGTCCTTTCCCGTGGGTACCTTTTTTGCCCATGGTAAAGTAGACTTGAGAAGGATTTGCGCCAGAAAACAATAGAGCCTGAAGGTAGGATAGGCACGTGGTCAGTATCAATTTGTCGAGGCCGACTGTAGACCATAGCAAGACGGGGACCTGTTACCCTTTAATTCTAGAACCAAGTTCATTTCCACTCAAACTCGCCGGGCTATATTCGGAGGATGAAACGGCGGGACATGCTCGTGCGAGTTCAGGGTGAGCATCACCCGGCTCACCGTTCAAGGCAGCAGCACCTGGGTGAGGTAGACGTAAGTCCACTACAGTTTAAATTTTTTTTTTTTTTTTTTTTGGGTTTTACCGTCAAGAAACTATGAGGAGCGTCCGCCTAAAAGTATAGTGTCACCTGGAGAAAACACAAAGCCTGGGTGCTGGAAATCACCTTATGGGGAGCAACATCGTGGAGTGTGACTATGAAAAGAAAAATATAGAATTAACGATATCACCGCTCTCCAAAAGGACAAATCCCCTTCCCTAGAGCGATGGCTCTTGCAGGCTATCTCCTAAACACCCAACACTTAAGTACCAGAGCAGCACACGAGTATAATATCAAGTCTCCGACTACTAGAAAACACGCTGGATATGCCTCGTCAGCCGCCGCTACAATTTGCTCTGCCCGGACGCACCCGTTACTTACCGCTTCTAGTCGCAGCTGCTGGGTTGTGGTCTCGGGGGGTTAGCTCTGAACGTAGACGAAAAATAGTAGAAAAAAATTATATACACACACACACACATATATATATATATATATATCTCGATAAGCTTGATATGGGAAAACCAAAAAGAAAAAAAAGAACCCGGTTTCGATGTTCTTCCCCTCGGGGAGAGAGAGAGAGAGAGAGGATCTAGACGCCTTTTCACTAGTTAGCATCTACATTGATAATACAGTCGAGTCGAGCGCTACAAGAATATGGTCGGGGCAATGGACTCCATTCCTATAGCGCGATTATTCTTATATATTTCTTATAGTAAGAGCCCAGGATCGGGGTGGAGCCGCATATTCATATTCTTATCACGCGATAATTCTTATAACGCGAGATTCTTGTAACGCTTGTAGTTGGTGGTTTAGTCATCGGGTAAGGCGCTGGAATTGACCCACAACATAAAGTCATCGCCATTCCCCTCATCCCCCACCTTCAACCCTACCTATTACAGTCACTTTCCCGACAAGGTATTCTTTTTAACCAGTTGACATCCACTGCCCGCTCCACCCTCCCCGTGCTTTGAGGCTAATGGGACGGGTATAGAAAATTACTTTCCGGACCTACGAACCCCAACTTCCCGGGATTAAGGGGTTGGCATTCTTGAAGTTTCTGGTCGTTGTGCCGTCTATTGCTCTGACAAAACTTTGTCTAACGTCGGTCTTGCTAACCGCAGCGGAGGCTGGAAATCGGGATTGGGTCGCCTCATTACCACCACGGAACAACTAGAAGCTATTAGCTCACGTCTCTGTGAGCTTACTCTTGGCTGCCTCACCAATTTCGCAATTTCTAGCGAGTAACTACGACTGTCTTGAACCCGTTGCTCTGTTCTCTGATGGGGAGATTGGATATGGTAGAAACTGCAGAAAAATCCCGTCCATCACTTTACCGAGTCTAAGTCTGGTCGTCGCTCTTCTGATTGAAGCTCTGTAGCTGCAGTTCCACTTTATCGCCCTCGCTAACATTAAATGAGTCTCTGAGAATGGCGAGCTCATACATGAGAATAACCCTACAGCATATGGAGGAGGCCATATAGCGGCTAATGACTGCAACACTATCCCTTACAGATATAAAAAGCAGGCTGGAAAAGGCAAGCGTCCCATAGATGACGTGGCAAATGGTTAGGATAGATGTGAAAAACGAAACAAAGACGAATAGGTACGTTTCTGGAGCCACTTGGACGTTGAGAGGCCTCCTATTAGCCGAAGGCGAGAACAGTATTTTAACCCAGTCAAGATCTGAATGGCGAGATCTTCCACTAACCACGCGGGCACGGAGATGAAGAGCGAAAGCTCCAGAGAGGTGGATGCTAATACCAAGAATTGCCCATATTAGGGGCAAGTACGTCAGTTGTGGAGCGAAGGTGCATGGAGCTTGTATGCCGAGCTGGTAGCTAAGTGTCGCAACGTTTGCGATAGCCGCAAGAGCGAAGAAATACTCGATAATCATAACGACAAACCCCTTGCCGGGGAGGAATTTTGGGGGGTGTAATCGACCCTCGCGCTCCTTCAGGGCTCCGATCGGGTCCCGGTAATCGAATGACCGTATCGGAAATACAGCAGGAGATCCAAGTGAGAGGCACAGTGCGAGGAACGGGCGCCTTGCAATGATGAAGAGCAGTGATGTCTCGTCTACACTGGAGCCGAGAGCTGCCAGTATGGTTGGTGCTAGGCCCAGCAAAACATCGGCGCTGGCCATGTTGGTCTTGATAAATTCCGAAGTGGAGTGCAAGATGCAGTCCACGACAGGTTGGGCCAGCGCGTTCGTCTTCGCTCCACCACTCCAATAATCAATCTCTGTATGATTTATCTTGGCAGTGAGATATTTGCCATATTGCGCCGAGCAGTTGCGGTGGAGGATGCGCTCGAAGACGAAGCCAAACTCCGGATACCATTGTTTGAACTGATTAGTTGCTGCCGATGCGTAACGCGAGTGGATAACTAGGAAGAGGAAGACAAGAAAAGGCTTGATGGATTGCGGCATTTAGCTAGTTGTGGGAAAGAAGGATTTCATGAAGCTATTCACACTTAGCTATGCATACAGGAAGAATATCATATATGCTGCACATACTTAAAACGCGCGTAATGAGTAGCCAAGTTACTCGTGTAAATATTCAGAGCCAGGGTAGAATCTATCCTCGGAGGAAAGCTTAGAGAGGAAAAGGCTAGTGGGGAAGGCTGGCCCTTGGATCTGGGAGATCCTAGGGTTTAAAGGCGTAGGATAGCAGCCCCACCACAAGGAAGCATGGTCTCAAGGCGTTGATCGACATCTCCCTGTCGAAGGCCTAAAATTCCAGCCGCTGAGATCTCGAGGGGGCCCGGATATATTCCCGGCCCCAATCGCTGGTTCCAGTTTCAAAATACTGTAGATAGTTTGGTTCAGCCGGCCCCCACACTCAGCTGCTGCTGCGCCTCTAGATTGAACGTTGTGGGGATCGACTCATGTAGTGAGTGGGTCAACAGTCGCTAAGAGCGGGCGCTAAACGTAGCCGGGACGATGGTCGCTGTCTCTGCCTCTGCCTATCGTTGATTACTACCAATTCCATCCGGTGAGTTGGTTTTTCCTTTATGGTGTCCGTGGCTGACACCCAGTTGGTCGGTTGTTCAAAAGCTGGAGGTTAGCCGCCTAGGGAAAAAAAAAATTTTTTTTTTCCAGACCGTCCACTCCGACCGGGAACGCCAATCCTCCAGCCTCGCAGCCCCGAGAACCATCTTCAGTTATCTTCAATCTACATAGACAGAGATCTCGTCTTGGATTGTATCGTTGCAAATCGCGATGCTGCCCTCGATCCCCTACCCACCTTCTGGCGAAGGCGTTTGGAGCCCCGTCACTTCGACGCTAAACTGGTGCGAGGAGGCAAGTAGCTCGGCCCCCCTCTCAGCGCATAGTACAGCTGCTAACTAACTGGCGAGAGGGTAGGACTACTACGCTACTATATACTCGGCTGAGATCATCAACTCCTTGACGAGCCTAATGTTCGTGTACCTAGCGTATAAGGGAATCTCCAACTGCATTAAGAATGGCCACGATAGCGTGTTCCTCGTAGCTTTTGTTAGCTACCTGATTATCGGTGTTGGAAGCTTTTGTTTCCACTCGACCCTTAAATGCACGTAGCGTGATGTCTTGCACTTCCCCACGCTGACACTCTCCAGACCCCATGCAACTAGTCGACGAACTCTCCATGATCTACACTACTTGCACCCTATTTTACGCGATATTCTCTCACGGCCGATCCATGCGTAGTTCTATTTTACTCTTCCTCTTCATCGTTGCCCTCGCCACCTCCATCACGGGCTACTATCACTACCTCGAAGACCCAACATTCCACCAAAACATGTTTGCGCTGCTCACCGCCATCGTCGTCCTCAGAAGCATGTATGCTATGGAAGTAGGCCTTCGACCGTCGATACGAGCCAAAAGGGGCGGCTCGCACCCATTGCCTAAGGCGGAACTTGCAAGAATAGATCGTCGAGACTTAGAGATTCTCAGGACAATGTGGAAGATGATCGCCTTTGGACTAAGTGCCACCGCGGGAGGCTTCTTGATTTGGAACCTGGACAATAAATTCTGCCCTACATTACGGCGCTGGCGTCAAGAGGTCGGCTTACCATGGGGAATAGTGCTTGAGGGTCACGGCTGGTGGTGAGAAAATATCGGTTGACATATATTTCCCCAGTGGACTAATTTTTTCGCGCCGTAGGCACATTATGACTGGAATTGCTGCCTACTTGAATCTGACGTGGGGGATCTGGCTGCGGTACTGTCTCAACGGCAAGCAGGACGACGTCGAATTTGTGTGGCCGTCGTTCTTTACATCCGTACCGGTTGTAGTGCGAATAGACAAGGCCAAGCCCCAACAACACGCGCGAGGGAAAAAGAGGAACTAGGGCACGAACAGTTTTCCAGTGTGCGCGGAACTGGGCCCGGCGGGGAGGAATTGAGGGACGAAACAATCCCGTTATTATCTTGTGATATGTATACCCAGCCTCCTTTTTGTGTTCAGGGCGGGGCGGGGTCGGATCCTTACTCAATATTATTATGCAACTGGGGGCCATCTTTCATCTCTGGGTGTAGGGGTAGGTTCTACCGGATGGATGTCCTTTACTAGATGATACTGTTTTTTCTTTTGGTCCCTTTTTTTTTTTTTTTTTGGCCCCAAACATATTGGCGATTCTCTCTAGATATATGCGTGATTTTTCATCACATATCATCTAGCTATTTAGATTCACAGGATATTAAAAAAAAAAAAAATTTTAGTATTAAACAAATAATTTACAGCGACTGCTCTCTATATGTATGGTACATGAGTACCTAATTATCACACTATAGAACCAACCGGCTCATATTTATACGAGCTTTTCAATTTTTATTTTTTTATTTTTATTTCCATAGCTTACGCTTGCCAGACATTTAACCCAACAGAGACACAGCAGCCATGCAACCGACCTCCAACCTAATCCCAGGGCCGCCCATACCACGACATACCAAAGCTCTCGTTCTGCTATCCCGCCTTTGACTGCCATATCTACCCCCCCCTTTTTTTTTTACCTCCGTATTAGCTGACTAGCTAGTTGGTTCTGCGTCTACCGGAAGACGACTCTGCGCTTTCTTGTTTGGGTGTTGTGCTTCTTGTTTGGGTGTTGCGCTTCTTGTTTCTTGTTTGGGTACTATGCTTCTTGTTTGGATATCGTACCTCTTGCTTGGACACGGAATTTACTATATAAAGTGCAAAATTTTTAATTTTTAATTTTATTTTTGTTTTGTCTTACAAAGATTGGGTCGGTGGGTGGAGTGTGGGGATTTGAGGATTGTTTTTTTTTTTTTTTTTTTGGGGGGGGGTTTTTGGGTTAGATATTAGGGGGGAGTGAGGGAGTGAGGGAGTGGGTACAGAGGAGAGTAGATATGGGGAGACGGGGAATCGGGAATCACACGGCAAGAAGTTATTCCGAAGTGAAACCCGGCTTGCATCATCATCATCCCCCTACATTAACCACAACCACAACCACAACCACAACCACAACCACAACAACAACAACAACCCAGCCACCACCAACCCCCAACCCCCCCATCTAGACCCATCTTCTGTCCGGGGGGGGGGTTCGGGATACACGGGTGAGATGTGAGATGCGAGATGGATTGCGTCTTGTGCGAGAATGCGCCCGCGGGGTAACGTGGTAATGGGCTTTGTCCTGGTGTGTGTGTGTGCGTGTGTGTATAGCGGGGAGGGTGTGTATGTGTATGTGTATGTGTATGTATATATATATGAATGCAGCCAGCCCGCCTGTCTGGACAGAGGGATATCTCGCTAGATGGCGATAGTTAGGGGGGTGGGTGGGTGGATTTTTCCCTTTTTTTTTTTTTTTTTTATTATTTTTATTTTGTTTTGTTTGATAGAGGCCTCCATGGATGTACTAAGATATATATAAAAAGAAAAATTACATACATGTACAAGTGGTTGGATAAATGGTGGTGTGGTGAGGGTTTGAACCCCGGTGGTTTGTGAAAGAGGAGAGGAAAAGGCACAAAAGGAAGAACGGGGGGTTTCGTTTACGTTTATTTGTTGCATTGTTATTAAGGAAACGGGGTTCGGGGATATGACGTTTTGAGGGTCTGATTAGATTTCCTTCCGCCCTCATAACAAAAGAAAATAAAATAAAATAAAATAAAACAAAAGCTAGACTCGTTTTTTTTACTTGTCATTAAAAGTCCTGCATTGCTCTAGAGTAGGAAAATCCAGCCAACCACAGCAACTGCTGTGTTATAAAGCCGGAAAGTGACGGAGTGGTATTTTGTTGCGCTCCTGCTAAGAACGGCCTCTGTTGAGATCAAGGTGGGGGTGGTTGGGGAAAAAAGTCCCGTTGGGGCGTTGATGTTGGTTTGGGTGTTTGAAGGGAGTGGCTCGTAGGTGCGGGTGGCGAAGGTATTATCATCCCCGTAACTGGGTGTGCTTACAGAGCCGGAACAGACATCTCCTTTTGGACAACAGCCGTAAATGCCATTCGAGTCAAGCCAGCAGTTTTCCGTTGAATCACAGCCGCCTTGGAGGTCCGGACAGCATGTCCAAGATGACTTGATACAGCCGTTTCCACAGGCCTTCTTCCCCGAGGGACAAGTGCTTTCTGGCAAGATCGAGTACGAAGCTACAGCTGAGGTGGATATAACTGGTGGAGGAGTGTCTATTAAAGTGTTATATAAGGTATTCTTAAGAAATGACATGTAGGTAATGAGGGTAGTGTTACCTCCGTAAGTGGGGGCAATTCCAGGACCGGAACAGACATCTCCTTTCAGACAACATCCGTATACGCCATTCGAAGCAAGCCAGCAGTTTTTTGTTGAATCACAGCCGCCTTGGAGGTCCGGACAGCATGTCCAAGATGAACTGATACAGCCGTTTCCACAGGCCTTCTTCCCCGAGGGACAAGTGCTTTCTGGCAAGATCGAGTACGAAGCTACAGCTGAGGTGGATATAACTGGTGGAGGAGTGTCTATTAAAGTGTTATATAAGGTATTCTTAAGAAATGACATGTAGGTAATGAGGGTAGTGTTACCTCCGTAAGTGGGGGCAATTCCAGGACCGGAACAGACATCTCCTTTCAGACAACATCCGTATACGCCATTCGAAGCAAGCCAGCAGTTTTTTGTTGAATCACAGCCGCCTTGGAGGTCCGGACAGCATGTCCAAGATGAACTGATACAGCCGGCTCCACAGACCTTTTCATTCGAGAGACAGTATGTCTCCCGGTTAAAGAGAGCCGGTGATACATCGAAAGCCACAACGGTAGAGGCTATGATGCCGGTGAGAATGGCAAGAGCGTGCATGATAAACGATTGTATTGCTATTTGGTTTCGAGGTGGGGTACCAAGATGAATCCGATTGAGCAGAATGTAAACGAGTGAAGAGGACAGTCCTTGAGTTCAGGTGAACGGAATGGAGGATTCCAGGACGGCACATTCGTTGAAGGCGTATTTAGGAATAACGCAAGAGGGTCCAGCCATGGTTCGTGTAACGTGCATAGACGTTGGATAGATGCTTGCGAGCGCTATAGTCCCTGCGCCGGAAGCATCCAACCCTCCCACCCCTCACCCAATCGATGAAAACTAAACAAACCCCCGCCTCCCGCAATCCCCTAGTCGATATCAAATGAACAACTCCAGAAGCCGCACTACATTCGTCAGCCTTGTGCAAGAGTTACTGCATACAACACCGGAAAAGGAGTCAAGGCAAAGATGGTATTGCAGGAGGAGCGCCGAGCATGGATCTAAGCCACACTCTGTGTAGCCTTGGCAGCTCGTTTTCTCTCGGATCTTTGGATCACGAAAGTCAATTGGACCATAACTTGCTTGGCCTTGCAAATGTCGGGCCCCAGCCTACCTGACCCAGAAATGCAGTAGAGTGGAACGGATCGCGACAGGATAGGCCCGCCCTACCAGGGATGCGGCCCATCTAGCTAATCATTGGCTCTTCGCTCAGATTTCATCTCCCAAAAAAGAAGGTACCCGCTACTCTCGTATTCTTCAAGTGTTCGATATCCAGATTACGCCCAGTCAAGCTTGCGATGCTATATGGGTCGTGACAACAAGGATGCTCTGTGAGGCGATGCTCCCTTTCGATGAATCTAACGAGAAAATCAGCGGAATGGTAGCGGGAAAATCTAAAGCGCATATGTACTGGTAGGGGCCCAATTGTAGGCTTTCGATTTCCTGTGCCTCACGAGGGATGCCCCGACGAGTGGTATAGGAAGTATAACTCAAACCCGGCTCAACCACGCAGACGCAGATTTTGGAGGTTCCAACAATGCTGCGAAATCAAAATAAAAACCTGAACTTGTCATAATCATAGTCCTACTGCTTTTGATTCCATTTGACCGAATAAAGAGCTTAATCCTGAAGCCAATATACAATTATATGAGTTCGAGCTTTGCTGTGTTAGGACCGCGGGGCGAGTTGGCGTTGGAGTGGTGTTTCAACGCCACAGTGCCAAAGCGCCACACGATTTAGTTTTCGATTTCCTATTCTCCATCCTCAGAAAATAGCGCCTCACAAAAAAAAAAAAAAAAAACAGAACAAAACAAGGCCACGCTTTTATGTAGTTCTGATACTAGCCACCTTTGGCACCGGAAATTGCACCGCCACCTGGCGATCGCTGGTTCTTGAACCGCCAGAGGCCCAGTAGCATGACCGGACTGTTCGTCCGCCTCGTGCTCTCGAAGCCGGTATGCTAAGAATGACCTATTGACGACATGCAGAACGAGCATTCAAGCTGCTTATATAGACAGCAGAATGTTCATTGCGCTGCCCCAGGAGCAGACTTGCCGGCGCCTAATGGCGATGTTGACATCGCCATCGCTCGCCCATGGAGGAGCACGCTTAGCCTAGCTAGGCTAGGCATATGCCACCTACCGATTATTCCGCTGCCCTCCTTTTCCATACTCCCAATGCTCCGTGCGAGCGTTGCATAAACCGCAGTCACATAGCACTCCGTGCTGTGGAGTCGGCGGCATGGAGTGTAGTGGCATGCTAGAATGCTACCGCTCCATTAATAGCCCTGACAACTGCGGCGCGCTGCGCGCGCCAACCCAAGCAGCAAAGCAAATTACAACATGATCTTTGAGTACTTGATGCGAATCCTATCGAAGAGGCTGGTTCTTAGCCTTTATGAAGTTATTACATAGGAGGTGAAGTTCAGTAACTGCCGTCGCACTATCTAAACTATGGAAGAAAACCCAAAGGCCCCGCCAACCCTCTCGTCAAACCATCCTCTACCAGCGGCACCATCACCTTCCTCGAGCTCGCCCGAGTCCCCCGGATCTCATAGCGACTCACCTCCTAAGAATCAGATATCTGAGCACGATGGCATTCACGACAATGACGATACACTTGATGCCCAGTATGTTGACGTGTTGGCTAGGCTACAGCGGCTTGTTAGAGAGACGAGAGACTTGCGAAATCTGCATACTAAAGATCAACTCATTCCGCTAGAAGAAAACGAGATATATTGCTCGCTCGAGACATGCCTGGTGGACCTTCGAGTCTGGGCGTACGATCTCTCGGACGATGATGACTCTTTTCTCAAGAGTCTCGAAAGTCTGGCATGGCATAACCATGGGCTGAGTGCAAGGCTGCAACGAATCTTGTGCGATATCCAACGGCTCCTTACCTCCATAGAAGAGAAAATGAACGAGGTTGAGGCCAGCTCGGGGTTTGTGACACTGCCCGCTCGCAGCATGCCAGCTTATTAACATGTTAAATAGAACCTCCGAGTTCGAGTGGATATTACATCAATGTAATCTAATCCACGAGCCCGTTGGTCGTTTGAAGGCCCTCAAGTCTTCTCTGAAAAAAGATTTAGCTACGCCATCAGATACAAAAAAACCCTCGTCGTCACAACATGCATCAATTCTTTGCGTCGGTCAGGCACATCTTTGCGTGCTCATAGCCCGTAAATTAAGCTAATTTTTCTTCCAGATGGAGGTGGGATTAAAAGCTACGCTAGCCTCCTCATCCTGGGGGAGCTCATGGATCTCATAGGCATTGAAATGTCTCAAGAGCAACTCCGCGCATGTGAGGCATGGTACTCGAACCTAGAGTGTTCTCTTCTAATGCGTCGCACAGTACCTAAAAAATCTTCCATAAGGCCTTGTGATGTCTTCGATTTCATGTACGGATCGAGCAGCGGAGGGTACTATACAATCTAGGTCTAGCGGGCGGAAGAAATACGCTAAACTGACGTTCACCAGGCTCATTGCAATTATGCTAGGACGTCTTGAAATGACGGTCGAAGAATCTATTAAGACATTTCGCGATTACGTGGATACTATCTTCAGTCATCCTCGCCCGAGCTCGAGCCTGTTTCGCGGCCTTTTAGCTTCAAAGTACAGCGAACGGAGACTTATTCGGTCCGCTAGACTGATAGTCAGCGAATCCGATCCCACACCGGGGGATGAAAGATGGAGGCGCAATATATTTGGCGTCAGGAGTGGACTGTGCAAGACGTAAGGCATTAACTCGGGATGGGCTGAGGCTCCGCTAACTCCATTCAGTGGTGTTCTGGCAACCGATATCTCACGCAACGTTCCCGAGGCTTATATGTTCCGTACCTACGACTGTGAGCCAAAGTCCGTCGGATACATCCCAAAACGGATGCCGGTAAACCCCAGCCGGGCAAGCTCAACGCTCATATGGCAAGTTGCACTGGCCACCTCGGCAGCTCCGCTACTGTTTCCTCCAATACAGATTGAAGACCGTGTTTTTCGTGATGGTGGAATGATCGCGAACAATCCATCCCAACTGGCCCTTCGAGAAGTCGCCTTCCTTCATAGAGATAAACTGACTGGGATATGCTTGGTGAGCATAGGGTCCGGTATCTTCCAAGAGAAGCATTTGTACGCCCGAGCGCTCCAAAGCAAAGGTTCCTTTATCAAAAATTGGAAACGTACCATTCAAATGTTGCAAGAAATTGTAACGCAGACCGAAGCTACTCACACGGATGTCCGTGAAACAAGCCTTGACCACGGATTCCCGTACTTCCGGTTCAACCCTGAATTCGACAGAGAAATCTCTTCCGATGAGTGGGTTAAACAACGAGACTCTAGTGGGACACATCTCAAAACACTAGATGACATCGAGCAGTTGACACGTAGCTATCTCCAAACCGAGGTAGTCAGAGCACAATTGCGCAAATGTGCATCAGCGATTGTTTCTTGCAAGCTCCGAGCAGCAAAGGAATCCTGTACGCTATAATTCCTTTCACTGTGAGAGGATATCATCGTCGACAGGGCGTAGCTGGATTTGCTCAGCCATTGAACCAAATTTTCCACGACAATGTGCCTCGACTTGTGGCCACACACCTTACTACCCGTTCGGAGGCATAGGGATGCACTGGATATTTGGCTTTTAGATCAATCTCCACTACTACCCACCACCTCCCACCTCCCCCACATCAACCAGGCAATATATACACACATACATATACATATACATATAAACAATACCCACTACACTCTGCGGTTTTTTTATTTATTTTTTCCAAACAGGCAGACGTCATTGCATAACCTAGGGCCAGTTGTAAAAATCCACGAAAAGGACAAGACTTTTTGTCTGCCAAAAGCCCCAGGGAAAGTGGGTTTTTTCTATAAGGTATGTGTGTGGTAGAGGGATGATTGGTGGTTTTTTTCTAGCTTAGTTAAAAATAAAAAAAAATAAAAAAAAATAAAAGGATACGGCGACTAATATGCGCGCGGCTTTTGCTTTGGGCGGCCCCTCTCCAGTAAGTAATCTCTTTTTTCAAATCAATAGAATTGTTTTTTTTTTTTTTTTTTTTTTTTTTTAAAGAATAAAGAATAGTTATTGCAAATTTAATTTTCCAGTCTTTTGCGGCAAGTGCTTCATTGACAAGTCTACCATTTTGCACACTCGTTCTGCAGCACGAGAAGAAGAGTAAGAAGCCAGGTTAGGCTCTATCTTGAAGTACCTGATATCTATCATCTATCTCTAGACTCCCAAGCCTTCTCCCCCTTTCACGACAAGTCACATCCCCCCAAGATGATATATCGTCCTCAAGCTAAATAAGCTCATCTCATGACTACTACTACTACTACAACAACAACAACAACAACAACAACAACAACAACAACAAATACTACTTTGCATACTGGGAAGTACTAACCCACCAAGGAGCAAAAAGAAAAAAAAAAAACCTTTATACTCTTTACAATGTTATGGGGAGGGATGATGATGATGATGATAGATTATATATCTTAAATCAGTTTCTTAGTGATTTTGCATCCAAAAGGGGAGGATTTTGGCTGCCGTATTTGTAGGCATTCCCACAACTCCTCCCGCTCCTATTATAGCTTCTTACGGGATCGGGCAGAAGCAATGCGCAGGATATCCCTTTCTCTTTACTGTTAGTTTACTGGAGGGGGGTGTTGTTCATTATGTTAAACACCTAAAGGTAGTATCGAGCCCCTCGATAATACTGTAAAGAGACTAGAAAGAGAGCAAAGCTTAGGACCTCAAAACTAGTTTCATAACGCTGGCGTGGTAGCATCGAGCCCCTCGATGGGACCGGAAGGAGACTAGAAAGAGAGCAAAGCCTAGAACCTCGAAACTAGTTTCGCAACGCTTGCATATTAGTAATATAGAGCAATATAGCGAATTGTTTATTTTATACCATAGTTCGCCAGACAGAAAAAACAACAAGCAACTTGCCTACTCGGAAGAATCAGAAGGAATATAGTCCTGATCTCTAAGGCTTTCCCTCCCCAAACGATCTCTTATGATTTCCTGGCATCTAAATAACGCCAACGCTTTGATCTTGTCCTTAATAAGGATTTTGTAGTCATCCCAATTAAAGTGAATTGTACGATCACTTTCGGGGTTGATGTCAAGGAAGTCGGTAAGCTGGAATTTGATTGGAGGTAGGACTGTTGTCCCAAGGAGGTCCTATAATATAGAAGTTAGCATATAAATATAATAATCCTTAATAATTACTTACGATAGGGCTTCCATTCCGAGTTGCTAACCCAGTCACAGCATCCCGTTTCCATATTTCTATAGAAGCAGATGAGATTTTCCCCACCCACACAAGTTCTTTGTACGTAGCAGGGCCATATTCATCCTCAAGATTAAAGTCGGAAGTCCTGAGCTCTTTAAATTCAGGAAATTTCAGCTGCTTAAAATCCTTATCATCAAAGTGGCGAAGTGGACATCGGTATTTCGGCGTCTCTTTGAAGTTTGCGAGTACAAATACGCAAACATCGCGTCTGCCTTCTAACCACATCTTGGCATCTTGAACAAGGTCCTCGTATGTCTCGGAAAAGCCTATCTCGAGGACAAATTTTGGTTCGAGATCTCCTTTGGCATTTTTAAACTCTACTGCAAGATCGGGAGTCTTATTCGAGCCACTATACTGTCCTCCAAAACCACAATATTCCTGGTTTGTAGCAGTCTGTATCCTAGTGCGGATGGAAGCAGGGAGAGTTGACTTCGCAATAGCGAATCCGTCTGAAAAAGTAGACGTAATCGATTCATGTACAGGGGATGGCATAAATTGGATAATGAGAGTCGAAGTAGATGAGTTGTACGAATACTTCGGGAACCTAAGATCATATTAGCAATATATCTCAAGAGGTGTACAAGAGGAGCTTAGACTTTGCATCTTTCTCTGAATAATCAAGATCTCTGCTTAGTCGGAACCACTCCCTCAAGGGTATCTTAATAGAGAAATTACTCTCATAGACCTCTAGAGAACCGCGTTTGATATTGGCTCCAGAATGCCAATCCTCGAAACAATCGATATACTCGCGAACTTGGTCGTATGGCGACTTAGGTCCCTTTGCCGCTGCATGCTGCTCTCCACCTAAAGAAACTATGTCTTCAGGAGGAGTAATGTTGCGTACAGGATTCAGAGATAGAGGAGAGTGCGGAAGACTAGGAGAGCCATATGAGGGCCGCGGAGTGGGAGGAAAGCTTCTCCGGAAACTAGTGTCCAAGTAAGAGTGCGAATAACCTGGAGGAGAATATCCATATTGGCCGTTGCCAGTCGTATCTCTATGATGAAAGGGATCCATGGCGATGTCCGTACGTGTACCATAACAGAAGAAAGGTTCGGTCATAAAAGAGGCTCAGTCAGATCCTAGTAATTCGTCAGGTGGTTGTGTGCTTTACCAGATTGGGACACCCTCCATAGCCGAATGCGAAATCACTAAGATAAAATAGGAATCAAAACACCAGGGTATTTTTATTTTATTTTATTTTATTTTTTTTTTTTTTCAGATGGTAGTAATCTTAGTAAAGCGCGCTCTGAGGGCTTTTCTTTTCTACATTAAAGAACTTATTCCACCTAAATATATACCGTGGAAGAACACGGAAAAGCCTAGTTTTGGGGCCTGTTTATTGTGTGGGTTGTTGTACACCCACGGCCCACAATTGAATGGGGCCAGGACGCCGCTATATGGAAATCACACAAGTCATTTTGGAGGAAAAACCCGTTATCCAAAAATAAAATAAAATAAAAGATTTTACACTGCAGTTTCCCGCAGCGATATAATATAGCTAGTGGAAAAGTTGGGCCGCGAGAGTAGTGGAAGAGCGTTTGGAAATAGCGTCGAAGCATTCAAAAAAAATAAAAAATAAAAAATAAACGGCGACGGAAGTGTCAAGATCTAGATACTTTTTCACCAGCATCTACATTGATAATAATAATAATATGGATACTAATGAATTTCCCTACTTAGTTTAGTTACTCTACTTGCCACTTTGTCAGCGGCAGCCAGTACCAGTACCGGCACGCCCCATTTCGAGTCAACTACACCTTTTCGCCTTTCGTTTTGTTGCGGTTACACCCTCCACCTGACCTGTGCGACTGTTAGTCTCTACGGCTAGTAGTTTGCACCCTGTGCTGCAAACGGGCTTTTGCATAAAGCTGGTGGGGTAGCGATGTCTGTTCCCGGAGAGGGTTGACGGGGGTGGAGAGCTTCTTATATGGGGTAGGCTGGCTGGCCAGGGTGATGATGGGCTACTAGGGTGCACAATCCGCGGGTACAGCTCTCGCCTCCAACTGGGGTAAGTGTACAGGACAGCCGTAATCAGGAGTGGAATGGTCAGTCGGGGCGGGACTCACTCCTATTTCCCATTCCTCCGCGTTCTCCAACCCATGCTCTTCCTCCTAATGAGCCACACCGCAGCGACTCCGCAACCGCCACTCCAGAGGCCCAGGACCGTGAAATACCAGCCACGGCCGGCGATGTCGAGCAATGGTTGCAGAACTGCAACGCCGGCGGCCGCCATGGCGCACCGCGTGATGCTTGCTGCTGCCGCTGCCGTGCTGGGACTCTCTGGGAACACATCGACCAGGAGGGTGTTGTACGTTATGTAGAAGCACGTGCCCCAAAAGCCTTGGAGGAGCTGCAGTATCAGAGGTACAGAGACGTGAGCATGTCTACTTACCGCCCAACCGTACCCGACCAGCGTCGCGGTTGATATTGCAAGCAGCCAGAGGCTTCCCCTCGACCTTGCACGCTCGATAGGGAAGCCGTTCAGGTCGTCGCCGGAGACTTTGTCTATTGTCCATCCGATATTCCTCGCTGTAACTTTATAATTGTAGTCCATCAACTTGCCGCTGCAGTAGCCTCCAATGATTATGCCGACTCCTCGCGGCAGATACGAAAGACCGATCTGAAGCCCATTGAAGTGGTAAACGTCCTTGTAGATATCTGGTACAGCAGTGACAAGGGAATAGTCAACGGTGTAGAAGGAGCCGTGCATCCATAGAGCAAGGAAGGTGTCGGGATAGAAGATCATACGCAGGCATGCTAGCGGGTTCTGGATGCGACATCTCTCAAGAAAGGTACGACTGGTACCGCTTTCCTCAGGCCCCGCTTTAGGCTTCTCTCTCTCGTCCTTCTTCTTTCGCTTGACCCAGTGTTTGCCCATGCTCCACCAGCTCCGTTCCCACCAGCTCTGACTCTTCCTCCCACTGCCGTTTCCCACTACGCTTCTGGCGGTCTCTGGGAGTAGTGCCGCAACACCCAACCACAAGATGCCTCCAACAATAACCAGAGCCCAGAAAACCCACTCGTAACTCCCGCTCGTGTATGCAACCCATCCACCAACAACCGGACCCACACAAGCCCCCAGGTTCAGCGCCATGCTGACTGGACCAAGCATTCTGCCCCTCTCGCTTGGTACGCACACATCAGCCACAACTCCATAGCTGACCGCGAAGGCCGCACTGGCGCCCAGGCTCTGAAGTGCACGGAGAGCCACCAAGACGCTGTAGGTGTCCTTGTTGACCGCCAATCCAAGATTCCCAGCCACATACAGAGTGAGTGTGACGAGGTAGACGGGTCTGCGGCCAAGAGAATCGGATAGAGGACCAAATATGGATGGGGATATCGCTTGGAAGATGATGTAGATTATGATGGTGAGGTTGATGGCTTGGGCGGAGGTATGAAAATGCGTTCGCAGCAGGGGAAGCAGTGGGAAATATATGGTAGCGGTGAGCGGGGAGGTTATGGTGGCGAGTCCGAGGAGTAGCGTGATGAGGCGCTTCTCGCTGCGTGTGAAGGTCGTGTATAAAATGGGCGCCGGAGAAGGATCTGGTGGCGAGGGAGGGGATGGAGGAGGGCCAATCTTGGGTTCTACGACCAGAGGCGCCCCATCTGCAGGTGGTGGGTTTACCGCCGTCACCATGAGTATTACCCAAGTTGAAGCAGTAGTGATTGTGAGTGGAGACGATGGCAGAGGAGAATGTGGTTTCGAACCCTCGCACCTAGGTAGCGCTGCTTTAGCTAGGTGAGCTATATGACTGTTGGGGCAGCGGGCGGCGAATGGTAGTCACAGTGTAGTCACGGAGTAAACAAAATTAGGGCTTATGCCTGCAGGTGCAAAATGACTTCTTGATTGACTCGCTCGACTGCCTGATTCTAGCTACCCTCCGCGCTGTTTATATAGTAGCCGGGAGTCTATTACATTAATATCCGCGAGGTTCTGCCCTTGCGCACTTACCTCGCGGCGTAGCTATCCTGTGCCTCAGGGGCAGGCTTCCCATCTCAACTGTGCCTTGGGGCATAGCATGCCTCGGAGCCCTATGTCCGGACTCACCTCCGGTTGATTCCCGCGCCGTGCGCTATGGCAATGCCATAGCGCAATGGCGGCGGCGGCGAGGCGTACTATAACAAATATGTATGTAGCACAATCGCCCACCACTCGAGATGGCGAACCCACGGCCTGGTTTTGCGGCCGCGGCACAAGCTGTTCATCGGTTTGGCGACCGGGTAGCCCTCATGGGCAATACTGTGGAGGGTATCAGGGCCGGTAGGTTGTTCTGTTCTGCTCGAGGTGATCTACATGCTAGGAAAGCTACCCGCGCCAAGTATTCTAGCTAACTGCCCGGGCTGAGGAACCGCCCCCACAATACGGCGATTGGCGGGGCTGCAGCCATCTTGCAGGAGGTTCGACGTATCAACGATCGACCCGACCGTATGGAGACCACGCAGAAGCAGAGTATATATCCATAAACATAAATTCGAGAATTTGCACTTACTGACTTTAATTTTGATTTGCGACAGGAGTTATCGTAAAACGGTCGCCTGCCCCTCCGTAGAGCACTTTATATAGTCGAGTCGCGCTGCAAGAATCTCCCATTACAAGAATTATCGCATTGCAAGAATACGAATACGCGGCTTCACCCCGATCCCAGGCTCTTACTACAAGAATAATCGCGTTATAAGAGTGACATCGCGTCGGTTGGTGTTTGGGATCTGGTTTTTTGCGAGCGGAACCTTTTATTTTTAAGCTTTAGATCGCCATATCAGCAAAGCTTGAGATATCGGGGAAGACAGAACAGACCATTTCCAAGGCCCACAATGAACGACGTTCGAATGCTCCGGAGCCAGACAATTCGATGCACATCGTGGTGAGCTTGCTAGTCAGTTGCACGATTTTCGCAGCCCCACCACTGGATCAACGCGATTGTGGTAAAGGCTCTGGAACTACGGTCGCTCCCGCATAAATGATGATGGGCCGTTTCAACAGCAAGCTCTTGCTTGGAGGCATGTTTGAGCACATGCAGCCAACGGCCGTGTTGTTGAAGCGCCTGGATCTTGATTGCGGAAGCTATCGAATTTCACCGGTTCCCCTCGCTATTGTATCTCTCAAGTTCTCCAGCTGTTTTACAGTAGCAACAATTTATCCGGGCCCGTGGTTGGGGAGTTGCGCTCTCGAAGACGACTAGAATGTTACTGATCGTGCGTCGATTCTGGCCAACTCTGTAAAACTGCCGGGCGAGCGCCTCGTATTGGGATCCACACAGTCCCTCTCATATTCTTGGTTCCAATCAGTCGAGTGCTGATGCCGCTACCTATTTGAATTCTGTGTTCGGTTGTTCCATCGATCTCGAGATGAGTGAGCCAGTGCACAGCCTTCTCGACCATGCTCGTCCGGAGGCGCTTTGCGTTGCTGGTGACTTCCCGCTAGATGATAATGTTGTGGCTGTGTTCCCCAAAGGCACCAAGATCCTCTCCGCCAACAGGTTTGGCACTTCTGCCTGGACCACCACAGCATGTCTCAACGTGGAGCTGCCGGATGGCACTCAAGCGCGATATTTCTTAAAATGCGCAACTCAAGAAGGTGGCCGCCTTGTGATGGAAGGCGAATTCGATTCGATGTCGGAACACTATAAGTTCATGCCGGATTTCGTTCCGAAGCCGCATTCTTGGGGCAAATATCGTGTTGGGAATCCGGACACTTATTTCTTTCTTGCGGAGTTTGTCGATATGGGTGATCGAATGCCTGAACCAAATCAGCTATGCTCGAAACTGGCCGACCTACACCGCAATAGCGTCTCACCAACGGGCAAATTTGGCTTTCACACCACCACATGCCAAGGAAAAACGACACAAAGTGTGGGGTGGGAAAGTACTTGGACTGCCTTTTTCGCCAAGCTGTTGCAGCACGTTATTGATCTTGACTTCAAGACCAATGGGTACTGGGAGGAACTTGACAAACTTGAACAGAGGATATTCTCACACATTATCCCTAGATTGATTGGCAATCTTGAAAGGGATGGCAGAACTGTTAAGCCATGCCTCATCCATGCTGATCTCTGGGAAGGGAACACTGGGACTTCTTACACAACAGGAGATATCTACATCTATGATTCAGGGGCTTTCTATGCTCATAATGAAATGGAGATTGGGATGTGGAGATGCCATTACAACAAGATTAACGACAAGGTTTATACGGAAACCTACTTGCGACAGTATGGACCGAGCGAGCCTAGAGAGGAGTGGGATGACAGAAATCGCATGTATTGCGTATACTATAATGTCATCTACTCCGTCAACCACATGAGCCAGGGAAAGGCGGTCCGGCAAACGTAAGTAGAATATATCCAGACCTATCATGCATTCAACGGAGGAGGTTTGCTAACCTTTGGCGAAGAGCTTACGACGATATGTTTTATCTCATCGACAAGTACTCTCCGTTCCCAGAAGGCGAAGCCCCTCCGAGGCTCACCGAATCCGAGAGAGATTCACTATCAGCAGAACGAGACCACACTATGATATAGTATAACTCTAATGGGGAATTCTTTTTATTAGGAATAGCTATTTATTTATGTGTTAGGGTTATATTTTATATATCAACCACCCATTTCCTACCCACGTCTAATTTCCACCAAAGTTATAAAAATGCGCCCCGACCTCACCCTGATTTGGCGGGTGAGCGACGCCGCCCCCATGCTCGCGCGCGAATTCTGTTCGGCGCATCTAGACTCGCTGATTCTGCTCCGCACATCAAGAAAAGCCAGGATGCCAAGTACACATGCAGAAAAAAGCAAAACGCAGGGAGCAAAGACTCCACCTCCGGGTTCAAAGCTGGCGGGACTCAATTCCATAGCAAGGTTAGTTAATGATGGATTACTACCCGCCGCCTCCTCAAGGCCATTATCAACAACAGAAGTTTCATCAGCAAAATATCCCCTCGCCCTTGTCCGAGCCATCTCCGAGTCAAAGTCCGTACCACGAAGGTCGATGGCGGCTACCAGCACAATCACTACCACCTCCACAGCCTGCGTCAATGGTCAACCCTCTTATGGGTGGTGCTTACCAGCCCAAAAGAATGTCCGGAAAGTACACGGATATCTGCTTCGCATTCTCCGTCATCACAATCCCGATGGTGCTCTTCTCTACCATACTCCTTTACCTCGTGTTTGGGCACCGCGTTACAGAGAGCGAATTCCGCTATCCTGAACTTCGAGACCCCAATGCGCAAGTGAGTTCAGGCGCGTATTTCGTGGAAATCAGTGCCCCAACCCTCGTCTTCATCGCGTCATGGTCGAGTACGCTAGCACTGTCGCTAGTAGGCGTAGTCATAACGTTGTATTCGTACTCGGTGGCACTGGGGATTGTGAAGAGATCCGAAGGAAATGATTATGCGGGTTTGCCGACGCCGTATCAGCTAGGTATCTTGGTAGGACTTATGAATGGAAGTCTCGGGGCATTGTGGAACTGGGCAAAATATACCTTCGGGTGGCGCGAGAAGAGGCCCAAGGTATCCCCCGAGCTCAAACGGACTGTAACAGTGATGGTGTTTGCGGTATCTCTTAGGTATGTCATTCAACCGTCAGACTTAGTTCCAAGTTTCCAGACTGATACATAACATACTAGTTTGTTAATCGCGCTGGCGGATACCTGGCTTCATGTCACGACAAAGACCGTGCAATATCTTCAGGTCAGCCCGGTTTCGACGCCAAACCGCACATTTGGTCGCGGCCTTTCTGCCAGTTGCATGAACTGGTACAATAAAGACATTTCCGACTCTCAAGGAGATATCACCCCCTGTTCTATTAGCGCTGCTGCATCAGGAGCATTGCTTGTCAACCCATCCGAAATCTTCGAGACGATCAGTAATAGATCCTCCGACAACCGCATAGCTATGGTAACTATAGGGCCGACATACGCACTACTTGTTGACCCTAATGCTTCGCGTGATCTCGATTTCACTGCTTCGACCTTCGCCGTACGGACTCAGTGCGAGTTGATCAGTAAGAAATGCAACCTCAACGCTGCATATGGTGCCTCCACACCGTTCGATTGCCCCGATATAAACTTCAAGGGAGATGTTACGGCGGGTATAGGTGCTGACTGGAGGGTGAACTTCTTCAACAGTTCGGAGGCGAAATACAATGCGACATGGTCGACTTCAATAAACCCCTTCTACTGGGCTCTTGCTTCGAACATCGAAGGCAGCGCTTATAATCTCTCAAATAACCCGGACGTTGTCACACCCGTTCACGGTGGGTTCGCAACAGTCTTATTCTGCAACACCACTATTTACGACGCTACGTACTCTCAGGTCAACGGTTCAGTTACCAGGATAGTCGGCCCCCCTAGCAACGGCACCGTGGGCGGAATATTCAGCGCACCACTCAATCAAAATTCTGGGTATGGTACGCCGCACCTCCAGGCCGGAATACGTATCGCTGCAGTGAGCAAGACACCCCGAGAATTTGAAACGACCTTCGCAGACGTCTTCAGCCAGACCGCCGCTGGATTTGCATCAGCCTCCTTAGATCCCCGTCCGAACCACCAGGAACAACTTCGACACAATATCCTTATTGCAAGGGTTCCCAAAGCACCATTTTTTACTCTTGTGGTCCTCAATCTCATCTACGCACTGATGGGCATCATTCTCACCATCGTAGCGCTAGGCATTACGAATGAAAGTATCAAGGACGTGCAGGCGAGATTAAGTATTCAGGCCCTGGTTGCTGAAGGGTTCGAGCAGGATCGTCGAGGGATACCTGTAGAGAAAATGGAAGAGTTGTTCGAGGAATGGGATGGTGGCGGTAGTGTAAGGGCCAGCATTCAAAGGAACCACTATGGGGGCTGGCAGTTCCAGAAATCGGAAAAGATGTAGACTGGTGGAATATAAGCATTCATATTGTATCATTTAATTATAGTGTAATACAAGACTGATAAAACATCCTAAGACGGGTATTTTGCAGTGGCCCGACAGGGTAATGTTGAAACTCACCAAGGCCAGAGCAGATTAATAATAACTCTCGGTGTGTCCTAGATTCTTTTTTTGGGGGACAACTGATCGCTGGGCTACGATCTGATGATATACTATACTAAATAGCGGGGCGGAATCCGGGTAACCCCCCTAGCACAAACCTTGTGGTTAGCTAGTCGAAGTGGACGAGCATTCGAAAAAGGTGGTCGAAACCCCCAGGATCTGGATGCCTTTTCACCGACATCTATATTGATAATAATAACAATAATAAATGTTTTTGGTTTGATTATTCATGGGGGAACTTGGGATCGTTCGAAGGAGGGTGAGGGAAAAAATAAATGAATCATTCCATCTAATAGTACACACAGCACTAAAACGCCAAAAGGGCTGCTTTCACGCTACCCTTGAAAGGTAATGGTGATGACGTAAACTCTATCTTATGCCGTGTCCATCTTGTCTGGATCCTCGTCCTTATCCTTACCCGCACTTCCGCTTCCACTTCCACTCGCGCCTCCTTCACGCTCTCCATCCTCACCCTTGCTCAGCAACGGCGCACTCTCATCCTCTTCCCGTATCCCCTCTAGCCTCTCCTTTTCCTTCTCCTTCTCCCTTTCCTTTTCCTTCTCAATCCTCGCCTTTTCTTCCTCGTAACTCATGCGGAGCGCTAGTGCTAGCTCTGGGTCCATACTAGGATCGACCCCGAATTCGTATCCTTCTGCGCCTCCTTCGCCTCCTTCACCATCGCCGGTTCGTCCTAGGCCGGCAATGCCCTCACCGCTTAGGATTGGTGTGGTAACTAGGGAGTCGCTTAGCAGATTTGGACCTGGTGGGATGATGGCTAGATGACTGCCGTCGCTGCTCTTGACGCTCTCGTTGAAAGCGGTGAGCTTCTTCGTATTGTCCTCCTCAATATCTCCAAAGACGACGAAGTCGATTGAGATGTTGTTTTTCTTCATCTTTTTGGCGAGTTTTACGAGGGTTTTCTCGTCCTCTTCAATTGGTGAGCAGATAAATACGATAATTCGTTGGCGCTGGGACTTATTTTGGCGATGCTTGAGGGCAAGCTGTTTCTCGCCTTGACTGTCAGCTCGTGCCCAGATAACATGATAACGTAAATTCTGCTGCGCAGGGCACCATAGGGTAAGCGGAATACAATAAAAGCTCACCCCTGCAACTTGTATGCCCGTAGTCAAATGCGTATTTCCCCGTATCTTCGTTCTGTGCAGCCCGTCTAGAATTTTCCCAAAATCCATCGTCAAGGTCACTAAGACCTCTGGGCCTTTGCCACCCATACTCATTAGACCAACCGAAGACTCGGCATTTGCTTGTGTTTTGGCGGTAAAGATAAGGGAGACGGCTTCGGACTGGGCTTCAAATCTCGTGGGTCTGTTCGGACGAAATTTAATAAACTCGTACCGGGACGGGCTGAGACTGAGAGCAAAACCTACGGATAGTCGCCATTCCTACTGCTCTCGCTATTGTCAACGCTATAGGAGAAAGGCTGTTAGTATTGAAAGTTAGGCTATAGCTACAAGTAGGATTGCGTGGACGGACACTATCATTGTTGCCTCCAGCACCATTGTGACGATGTTGTGCTCAAACCCCGGGTCTCTAGGAGTAGAAGAAAGCTGGTCTAGATGTAGCCGGAGGGACTAGGGGGATCGTGGGACGCGCAGCTACTGATGAACCGTTGGCAAAGTCGCTGAAGTTGCTGGAGCTCTTTGGTGAACGGAAATGGTTGGCCCTGGAAGTGCCAAGACCTGAGGCTCATTTGCTGACTAAGTCGTTTGTTTACATTACCGTGTTGGACGTCAGTCTCAAGTCACCACACCAACCTCATCGTCAAGAAGGAGTAATACTCTCTCACACAGGACGCTGAGATATTCTCACTGTTGCAATGGCACCTCTCCGATCTAAACAACATAAGGCATCGGATTCTTCTACAGGTCCAGGGGCCGGAGGCGCGCGGAAGACTCGAGTGATTGCTACAAAGACTGGAAGTCCCACTGCTCGAACGCCAAAGAAAAATATGAGCCCAATTCAGAAGAGACGCGCTATAACACAAGCACAAAAGCAAGCGTTGATTGACAACCTGCAGCTAGAAAGTACGCGTTGATATTTTCCTAGGGCGGCATCTGCTGTCTATCGTTGTGGATCTGGGGCTGACTTTGTGTGATTGTACAGTTTCTGAACGCGCTAGAAAGTTGCGTGCACAGTATTC
>JAJDFE020000507.1:0-25019 GCA_021527465.2 Geoglossum glabrum | reverse complement strand
ATCGGCGGGGGGGGGGGGGGGGGGGGGGGGGGGCGCAAGTAAGTAAGTAAACAAAAGTAAGTCTTGGCGACAGTGACGTCACCCCCACCCACCCTGTTCAAAGTGATCACCTTTTTCCCCGAGCTTCAGCCGGGACAGCGAAAAACTACGGTTTTTTTTTTTTTTTTTTTTTGGCTCTCCTGTGCTGTGCTGTGCTGTGCTGGGAGGGGATTGGATTGGGTTGGGTTGGGTTGGGGTGGCGGTCTTGATTAACTAGTAGTAGTAGTAGTAGTAGTAGTAGTAGTAGTAGTAGTAACTAGGAAACCGTCCGCCCGATTCGTGGGGGTGGGAGGAAGGGAAGGAAGGGCTTCTATTACATTAAGTTTTATTTTTATTTAATTTTTTTTTTATTTGGTAAGATTGAGTGGTATGGTATGGGGGGGTTTTCTTTTTTTTTTTTTTTTTTTCTTGACTGGGTTGGTTTTTTTTTAGACTAGAGCCGTGGCAAGTTTTTTTTTTATTACACTCATGAATAAATAAACCAAAAAAAATAAAAAAAAATAAAAAAAACCTGGTGCTATAATGGTATATATATATATATATATATTTATATATGGAGTTAAATGAGTATAGCTTTAAATCGTCACATGCGGGCTGTAGGAGGAAAAAGGCCCAGCTTAGGAAAGGGGAGATTCGCTGAAGATAATTAACGAGAAGTGGGTAAAATAGGGAAGGGGGGGGGAGGGGGAGAGAGGGAGGCCAATCTTTTTTTTTTCTCTCTTTTTTTCCCCAAATTGCAACGAACGACCCCAAACTCTACTGTGGCGCACCAAACTGCTGAGGTGTCTGAAACCCACCAGAGGGCTGGTATACCTGCTGTTGGGGCGAGGGTATAGTGGTAGGGGCCGGGTATATAGGCCGTGGTTGTTCGTATTGCGGAGGTGATGGTGCAGTGCCGGGCTGTCCCATGGGGGGAACTTGCTGGGGTGTAGGTGGGGGTTGGTAGACTGGGTATTGTTGTTGTTGTTGTTGTTGTTGTTGTGGTGAAGCTTGTGGATATTGTGGAGAGGGGTACCACTGCTGCTGCTGCTGCTGCTGCGGTGGTTGCTGCGGAGCAGGCGCCCCCGACGGCATTACACTATAATGATTAATCGTGATATTACCCATCGTCTGGACCTCTGTAGGCCGCATTGCTTGTTGGTATTGAATAGGCGGTCTCATCATTTGTGGGCGCCTGGACATTGGGGGAGGGAGTGCGGATTTGCTTTTGGGGAAGAGGGAGTCGAAGCGGGATCTATGTACGGATGGGCCATTGGGGTATGCGGAGACTGGTGCAGATTGTGGTGGGTGGTAAAGGGCTCCTACTGGTTGAGCGGAAGGGGCGGACATGACGGATGGGGTTTGAGGCGGGTATTGCTGGTATGGGTAGGGCTGTTGAGCAGCGTAAAAGCCTTGAGGTACTGTGTTGTATTGCTGCTGCTGCGGTGGCGGTTGTTGCTGCGGGATGCCGCCATATCCCTGAGCCGGTGGGCTGTGCCCCTGCGGAGGGTTCTGATACCCAAGGGTGGATACCATGCTATCTTGCCGTTGTGGGGTATGTGGGTCGTGACCGACGGATGAGACAGAGTACACTGACGGCGAGGGAGTCGGCGAAGAGCTTAGCCCATTGCCATAGCCTTGCTGCTGCGGTGATGTAGTCGTATAATTCGATGTTGATTGTGAAGAGATAGAGGATAGAGGAGTTTGCGGGGGGATATATTGCTGCTGCGCTGACACCGGACTAGTGGTTGATGCAGGGGCCGTGGTCAGTTGCTGGCCTGGCCAATTCCCGCTCATCTCTGCAAGGCCTTGCTGATTGGGAGCAAACGCCGGCGTTGATGTTGGAGACGCTTGGTCCCGTCCTTGCGTTGACCCCCCGCCCTCTGGCCCCGCTAGCTGCGAACCTTGATTTGTTGGGGTATCCAAGGCCGAAACCGCCGTATCAGACCTACGGGGCCCCATAACTGGTTCTTGCCCGCTCTCATTCACCTGTGGCGTTGAGTCCACATCCCCAGGTTCTACAAACCTCCATGCCCCATCTTCCGATGGCTGCAGCACTCCGCTATTCGGGGTTGGCTGCCGAAACGCCCCTGCATTGCTGTCTCTCCGCGCCACCGTCTCTCGGCCAGACTCATTGATTGACGCCATGTTCACCTCCAACGACTGATCTTCAGCATGACGGGGCCCGTCCTTGACGGGGTGGAGGGGCGCAGGCTCGGATCCCAGATTCAGCTCGTCGCCATCTTTTGGGAAGGTATACTGTTTGCGAGAGGTTATCTTGTGTATGTAGCACCACTGTTTTGCGGCAGTATCGTAGTCGAGCTTCCAGTCTGTAGGGAGTACTTGATCAGCCATTGTCTCGAGGTATGCAGGAGATTGGGCTGAGTGAGTTGGAGACCAGGCTGAGGGGCGTCAAGGTGCGGCTCTGCTGCTCTTGGCCTGGGTTGTCTTGGTTGTCTTGGTTGTCTTGGCCGACTACGTTCGTGGTATGCATCTTGTACTCCGCAGGTATTCTAGAAGTACAATATTGCACTCTATTTTATGCCCATCTGCCTATCGTCAACCTCACCCATACAGCAGAGCACACTATCCACTTCGCTGTCTACCCCCTCACCCTACTACAAGCTATTGATATATTGTGCATCTCTCTGCATGTTTTCCTCTGTCGTCTTGCTGTCCCTCTATTCTCGCCAATCGCAGTGTATCTATTTGCGGTCTTGGCACTACGAAATTCATGCGTGAATCCATCGATACTCGCGCGAGGACCAAGGGCATCCTTCCAACGGCTTCGGTCATCTGAAGAGTAGACCACCGGCGGATCCGGGCGTGTTTCCGGCTTCAGCTCCACGAAATGTTTCATCGCAGGAGGCAGTTGTCAAATCCAGTAAGTCCAGGCAAGCCAGATAAGTTGGCACTTGCGCAGACTTTCCTGTCCGATGCACAATCGTTCTCAACAGCTGCGGTAGAGGCTTACGAGAGTTGGCACCTTCTAGGCACTGAACCCCAATCCAGATCCCTCCGCTACTAGCGCTGCCGTTCAAGCATTCCTGTCCTCTCGCGCATCTAGTCAATCGTTGTCATCTTCAGCGGCTGCTGCCGCACTACGAACCCACACGATATCACCGAAGCCAGTCTCAGAGGTGCAAACAAAGCGGACACTACGACGCCAGGCATCTACATCGTCTAATGGCAGCGCCAGTGGCGGCCAGCGCGGCCAGGATGGACTGGGCCCATACAGGCTGGTCAGCTCCGGGTCGATGACGGAACGAACGTTTCGGGACATATCGCCGATAAGAGGCGCTGGTAGAGGGAGAGGTAGGAGTGCACCTCTTGTGTCTGTGGTACCAGATAACCCGCCTGATTCTCAACGTACAACTACCTTGGGGTCACCCATCCGAGTTGGTTCATCTTCACCGAAGAGGCCTAAAAAGAGGGGGCCAAGCGCCGACCACGCCGAGGGCCAGGTGCCTCGCGCTACACTAGTTAGCGACCTATCCCCGGTAGAAGAGTGGGGTTTAGATCATACGGACGTTCCTGGGTCCGTGAACATTTCTTATCCAGTGAAGAATCCCAGTTCGCCTAAGCTCTCACCAATAGATGACGCAAAGCTCAACATAGGGCGTAGGCTGGGCTCTTCGGTAGCTGGTGATGCAGGCATGGTGAGGGACCTTAATAATGGAGAGGTGGCACATTCTCAGGACTATATTGGAGCAGCGGCGGATAGGCAGGTTAAGAAAAGAAGAGCTTCTGCGAGGGAGGCGATCCAAGGGAGTCAACTTGCGGATAGGACAGTGGGGATTGGGCCAAGGGGGGCGGATGAGATCTATGACAGCAACCAGCCATCGACTGCGAGGCAAGCGGGATCTTCCCCAAGGGATATTCTTAACGTTAGCGCAACTTCTGCGACCCCAAGGAAGGAAAGGAGGGAAAGGGGGAAACCCCCTATTCTAGCGGACGAGCGTAGAGAGCTTCAAGACCTGCGCACGGAATCTACATCGCCAATAGTCTCGTATCCTTTAGATCTCGGTGCGATACCTGGGGTTGGAGAGAATGGTCGACGTGACCAAAGGAGCCGCAAGACCAGGAATGCCGGCCAGCTCGCTAAACAGCCATCTACCGTCCGTGAGGACTGTTGGCGCGAAGAACAGGAGGAACAAGGTAGTGGGGGAGGGCTAGAAAGTAGTCAATGGAGGCCAAGGGTCCCGCGCGACGTGCAGGAAACCTCAGACCCCGGGTGGGATGCACCCTCGGCGGAGAGTAGGCAAAGCCCACGCCCCTACGGTAACTCTTCTCCATCCGTTCCAACGCTCCCTGCGCCAGCGACAGCAATAGCTTCGAGCAAGGGGCCGGAGCCAGGTCCGGGCACCGATAGCTATAGTAACCCTTACGCAAACAGGTATCCGCCTTTAAGTCTACCACGAAATGCCCACTTTTCGAAAACGCTTCCGGTAGCCTCTGATACTCGTCAGGCTAAGCACGAACCACCTCCTCGGTCAGTCTCCCCTGCTAAATCAGCGATGAAACCCTCTCCGTCATCTAGGACTGGATCACCGATGGGCAGTCTGCTTGGGAAGGGTCATGGACAACGGTCAGTTGAGGGTTCTGATGAGAACTCCCTTCGATCAGAGGATGGCGAAATGAGCTACACACGCGGCGCTTCCAAAGGCAAGAAGAAAGCTCGGGTCAGCTTCGATGAGGAGTCTGTGGTCGTCGGCCGTGCCGCAACTCCACCTACAAGTCCTGATTCTCCCGGGGGACAGAAGGCCGTTTTTGGTCATGGAAGGAGGGAGGGCATGGATACGGATGAAGGCATTAAGCCAGTGCCTACGCTTCCGAGTTTTGAGAGCGTGCGTCCGAGGAGAAAACACGCTAATGGAGGAGACTATGCTGAGGAGGCTACGGGGAGTGCTCTAGCATCCACATCCGCTGCTGGCTCAAGGGGTTCGGCCGGCAATCGAATGGGAGCGTCCAGTGATTTCGCTATTGGCGCCATCACCGCCCACGATCTCGTTCCAAAGGGAGTTCCTGCCTCTCTAGACTCAGAGTGGACTAAGCCGAGGCTAGACCAACCCACCCTCTTATCAGCAGATCCTCTTCCGCCGTTAGTCACATCTGTCGAGGGCACCGGGTGGGCTTCGGATAGCGAAGCGAGCTATCGCGATGATGACGATAACGAATCCCATGTTGCTGTGGAAACGCGGAACGGGGACCCACCTAAGCATAATATTAATAAGGTGCCGTCTGTTAGTGACACTGCGGGTGGAGGTAGACGTGAGAAAACTAATGGGACTAGTGGGACTAACGGGGGTGTCCCGCAGCTCGTTTTAGTGGAACCGACCCCTACTCTCGAGGAGACTGTTGACCGACATGAGTGGTTAGACATTCCAGGCAGCTTTCCAATATGTTGCGGGACTGAAACCCCAGAAGGGCGGGGTATGAAGAAGGTAGCTGAGCATCACGCTACCGACCTAACACCTGCGTCTTTGGGTATTTCGGAACCAGGGCCTAAAGTGGCGGTAGCACATTACCTGGCGGGATCTCCTGTGATAGGAGAACTTGCCACAGGTCTTAGTTCACACGCTAAAGCAGCACCTGAGGGCGAGTCAGATAGTTCCGGAGAAAGTATCTATAGTGACGCTGCGGAGGATCTCTCCGACCTGGAGGGAGATGGGTTTGGGTCTATTGATGCTGTAGTGGAAAGCCCAGTTGTGGATAATGTAGTTATGCTTCCGGTTGTCAGTTCGACTCAAAACCCTGCAGGCGCAAGCGCCAGCGCGGCGGTTCCCCCCCATTATCAGCCTTTGAGGCTCCGGCAAGAATACGATTCAGAATCATCGTCAGACGAAGACGAGGGCGGACCGCAACCACACCGGCAGCGAGTAAGAGCACGGGAAATACGACGAGCAGCGCGGGCTACTATCCATGCTCCATCAGGAAACGCCATCCCTGAAATGCTGAAGGCAAGTACGGAGGAGTCGCGGTCAACGAGGGGAACCCCAAAAATGAACTACCGGATAGAGTCCGTTTCCGGCCGTCCTCTCGACCTCCCGACAATTGGCCGAGAGCCCCGAGCTCCTAGTGGAGACATACTTAGTAGAATGAAGAAATCCGCGCGAGATTCGACGGGGTACAATACTACGCAACCTTCAGCACACGCTCGACCGGCCAACCCACCACCCGACGAAGCTTTTCATCATCTTGGTGCCTCGCAGCCAAAGGGTCTGTTGCAGAAACGGCGTGTTCGAGCCTCTGCCCCTGTATCAGTTAAACCACCACCCATTACTACGCCGGACGGCAGCCACCACCGCAGTATTTCTAGGGATCCAGCGCCCGCGCCTCCACCACCATCGGTCTCACCAAAGAAGAAGAAGGGGAAGATGGCAGTTTTAAGGCGTACTTTATCGCATGAGAGCGATTCGGACTCTGGAAGCAGCTTTATACGCCGTCCCGGGGCTATAGGTAGTGGTCAACATACCGCCATGAGGAGGACCATGAGAAGCCCACCAACTGGGTCTGAAGCTTCTCCCATGACAGGATCCAGAGCTCGCCCACTATCACCGCCCGTTAGCAATGAGCGGAAGCCGTTTAGCCACGGCACGGACCAAAGACCAATACCTGGACAAGTTACCATACGTACAACAATGCGAGACTCTCCCGCACGGATACCGAGTCTCCGCTCAAAATCCCCCGAGCGAGCAAAGTCACCTATCCGCCTCCCCGGCTTCGGCAGGCCTTCCAAGCAGAAGGTGACCACCCGACCTGGCTTTACCAGTCGCTTTTCAGGCTCTGGTAGCAGCTGGAACGCAAAGCCATTCAAGAGCCGTTTCGCGGATTCAAGCGACGAAGACGTTCCTATCCCACTGACACCTGTAAGAGGTATCCCGAGACGATTTGGTGTAGAAAGTCGAGAATCCACCGAACTCTCTGATAGCTCTGACTTCTCCGGCGACGACGAAGACATACCCAGTCGTTCCACATCTCCCACGAATCCAAACAAACTTCAAGGGAACAGCCTCCGCCACAGCGGCTCCGGTCGCGACCTCACAACCTCCATAAGTACCCACTCTAGGGCCCCCAAACCTACAAAGGCCCCCAAAAGAGGTTTCACCTTCAGCGCCCTTAGCCGCCACAAGAAAGACCCTTCCTCCAAAATCCGCAAATCTGATATCGAAAGCGCTGCGAGACGAGACACACCACTCGAGCGTAGTAAACTCGAACTCCAAGCCTCGAAAACAGCCGCCTCCCCTACAGCCAGGAGGGTAAATGCATTCAAGGCTTTTGCCGCCGATACCTGGCCTCTGAGGGGGCATCATCATCCCCACAAAGCCGCGGCCGCCAAGCCTAGTAACTCTGGCAACAGCAAAGAGGCAACGGGGCACGAGGCTGATGCTGATGGCAGCGAGGAAGCAACGAAGGCTGAAGCTGGTGCCAATGACAGCGAAGAAGCAACGGGGCACGAAGCCGATGCCGATGGCAGCGAAGAAGCAACGAAGGCTGAAGTCGATGCTAATGACAGCGAAGAAGGAACGGAGGCCGAAGCCGATGCTAGTGGCGGTGAAGAAGCAACGAAGGCTGAAGCTGCTGCTGGCAGCGGCGAAGAAGCAACGAAGACTCAAGCTGATGCCACAAATGACGAGGGGGGGTTGTCTGAAACAGAGGGCCCAGCGGAGAGCGAGACAGAGAGTGTAGTTCGCAAGGGAGCAGGGGGGCGGAAAAAGAGGTTCAGAGCGTTACGGAGAGTTTTTGGATTTAGGAGCTAGCTAATCTAGGAATGTTGTAATTTTTTATGAGGGTTTTTCCAGCCTCCTATAGCTTCTTCCTAGATCTAGGCGCCCTCGAATTAATTTGGGAGGGAGTACCCTGTATACATTATCTTCTTTCATTTTTTTCGCACTTTGCGCCGCATACGGAGTAGTCCTCTTTGTTTTCTTTATATACCTAATTAGAGGAGGGCGCAAGGGTTTTCTTTTATGGGACGACGAAAAAATATCAAACGTAATGATAATTAACCAAAGTTTTCAGGGGGGTAAGGATAAACCCAATGCAAGAGCGCCCGCAATTTATATCTACACACACATTCATACATACAGCTCTCTACCCGCGGTCCTCCATCTGCATCGCTATCTACAAGAATGGATGGATATTGACAAAATAGATGTAACTCTGGATATAGCTCGAAGAGAAAACTCCAAAGGGTTGTGATAAGGAAAGTATGAAAGGGAAACAAAAGGCTACATATAATCTCATACGCTCCGACTCCTTTTTTAGCAATAGATAAAAGGAAACGAATGATGAGAAAAAAATGGGGTAAAACCGCACGGGGGTTTGCTTCCCGCCCATCTACTTGGCCACTTCCTCTACCCTCTTGTGAATATCCCCGTCGCCTTGCACGTTATTCTCCCTATCTCCCACCCCGTCCTCCTCCTCCTCATCATCATCATCACCGTCGTCGTCATCGTCGTCGTAATCATCCTCCACAATCACGCTCTTAAGTGGGAAAACACTCCCACCACCCAAAACATCTCGACGATGCCCCAACAGTTCCCAAACTACAGGGTCCTCGATTCCATCCCCACCGCTATTGCTATACACATCATCAATCAAAGCGTGATACGCTTCTTCGTCGAAATCGTCGTCGTCATGGTCATCATAGAATGACGAGTCGTCCGCGTCTACTACGGTTGCTCTAGGTTTTTGGGTGCCTGTTGTCGTTACAGTGGGGGGTAGTCGGAGGATTGGTGGCCAAGCTGAGTCGGTGGGACCCCAAGGGCCTTGGAAGATTCCTAAGGCACCAGATTTTCCAGGAAGAGGTTCCGGGTTTTCCACTTTTTGGGTCACGGGTTAGCTAAATCGTAATGTCGGTGCATTCATCGAACACTTACCAATATCGGGGAGGAATGTTATACGCTTGGTCTTCCTCAGAGGTTTTTGGGAGGCGGTATGCGATGGGGTTACGCACTTTGGCCGATTAAATATTTGACCCCAGAGGTCCACCTTTTTGGTTGGTTTGGGTTCTGGTCTTGTCCATAGCCGGGAACTGAATATGCGAAGAGGGACTTCCGGCCTACGTCGCACAGGCCTTAGGTTTCTTGCTGGTGGTTCCATCTCCTCGGGGGTGGGGTCCTCTGGAGGCGGAGCCTTCCAAAGAAGGCTCGTGGATATCACCTGCTGTCTAACAGGCATTCTCCACAAACAAGCCGGTAGGTGCTGGGAATAGCTCTCCGTTTCATGGGCGAGTTTTCCGTCACGATCGAACCCGATAGCCATATCGTCACCCATATCCGACACAGTTCTCTCGCTCTCTGGGGGGGTCGGGCTAACCTCGACTCTATAGTTGTCGATAGTCAGGAAGTTCGTGAGCCCCTTATTCGGAGCGTTCCTAAGGAAGTCACTTGGAGGCTCCGAGAAATGCTTATGCGGGTTGTTTACAAGTAAGCCATCGTAGATTCCAGCAGATATAGAGATATTAAGGTTTGACGACTTGAACCTGAATTGCTTATCGCCACCGCTGCTCAGCCGCTGTTGACTCGGGGTGCTATTAGGTGAAATTGACGGATAGCTCGATATATCCCAAGTCGTACTCGAAGCAGATGAGCCATTAAAATCCTCTTGTAGCTGAAGCCAATCTTGCTCCTTCAGATTCAATTCCCACTCGAGTCTTTCTAGCAGGGTCCTTCGGCCCCTAAATAAGGCGGAGTCGGGCCTACCGCGCCCTACCGAAGATCCAACAGATTCGCGGTCCGTAGACCCAAACATGTCCACCCAGAGTTCCTTGTCCCTCGTTCGTTCAATCGCTGAACCGTCTTGTGAACGGCCAACCGCCTTAGAGTGTCCTCCAAGAGACTGAAGTGGTAGCGGTACTGGCGGAGGCATTTTATTTGACCCTTTCCGTCTCCTGCTCTCAGAGAACATCGGAGTAGTATCCCCGACTCTATAGTGCCACTTATTCGACCGAAGCACAGACCGGACGTCATACCCAAGCTTTATTGGTATCTCCATCTCAAAGTCGTCGCCGCTGGCACCCAAAGTTCCACTATCCTCGCCGGTGGTTTGCTCAGCGGTGTCAGACTGCCGTCTCGTCTCACTACCGGCCTTCCCTCTTTGTGATTTACCATCCTCAAGTTCTCCGGGAGGAACCCGTACGGAACTCAGAGAGGACGGCGAACCACCACCACCGCGCTGGGCTATGCTCTGGCGGGCGTTTTCCGATAGCCCTAGAAGAGGCCTTGACCCTGAGGGGACACTGGCTAGCGGTGAGGGTTTGTCGTCGTTAGCAGAGCTGTGCTGGACAAGTATTGCTGGGCTACCGCTAAGAGAAGGGATTTGCGGGATAGAAAATTTCGTGAACCTCGGAAGCGGTAGGGACGATGGGGGCGCTGGGAATTTGTGCTCAACTCCAGAAGATTCCGCGCTGCCATCCGTACTCTCAAGAATGAGGGACTCCAATTTTGTTGCGGCTGTGGGCACCGCAGATAGCCGCGGTGGAATTTGTACGTTAACAACCTCGGGTTGTTGCGTGAAGGGAGCTGCTAATCGCAGGGTTTCTTGTAGGTGCGATTCCCGTCTGGGGAATATTGTCCTATCTGCCCTTTTGTCCACGTTCGGCCCCTTCCTTTCCATTATTGACATCGCCGACTGGGGGAGCTCAGTAGGGGACGGAACCGCCAGTATGACGGCTGAAATGACACTGAGTCCGCTTTTTATAACAGTGGGGCTCTTATTTGAGACAGTCGGGGCCGATATTGGTGGTGCAAAACCGGTAGAATGCCGAGCTAATTTCACGCGACTTGGAAGCCCATAATTCATTGTAGTCGCTCTTTCGAAATTTTCTTCAGGGTACCCGGAGGTCCTTGGGGACCGCCTTCTCATCTCGTCCGAGCCTTTCAGTTGTAGGGAGCCTGATATAGCAGATGGAGAGAGAAACGAGTCCGATTCATTCAACCCAGGTACTGGAGAGGCTGGCGGCCTCCTATTTGGGCTCTCCGGGGCTATTCCTCTCCATAAAAAGTTTACCCTCTTTTGGAGAGCTTCAGCCGAGGCTAGGCTTGGAGGATCCGGAGCCTTTCTCGTTGCTGTCAACAAACCAGCCTCGAGGTAGCGGTCTTGGTTAGCCTGTCGATGCTGCTGTCTTCTACGCTGCAACTCCGCGGCCTCTGCAAGGTCTATTGTTTTGATGCTAGGACTAGGTCCACTAATGCTCACAGGCCCCGATATCTTGAGTGTAGACGAATTGCCTCGTAATGACTTTTGTTTTCTTAGTGTCTGCGATAGACCACGGGTTATCCCCCTCGCACTCCTCGAGATGGGGGCCGATTTCGGTGGCGCTGGGAGCGTCGAGTCTCCGGTAATGACAATCTCGGTCCCTGATAGCGGTGCGCCGATAATAGACCGAAAAACGGATCCAGAGCTCCTCTCTCTGTTTTTGGCCCGAGTCTGGTTTGGTATCTGCCCACCCTCAAGGTTTCCATCCTTACCCATAGCCATTATAGCTTGAGGAGTCACATCTCTCGGATCAACAGGATTCGCGTGAAGTGGATTCCTTGTACTCGTTACACGGTCATTCCCTAGTGGTCTAACGGGTCGAGGACCTGAAGGTCCCCGCGCCAGCGTAGGCGCTTCCGGTAGCACGGTACGAGCTCTTCTAGTGGATGGGAATGACCCTGAGGTCAACATCATCAATACTTGTAATTTGAAAACTGTTAGCCCGAAGTAATGTTTCTGCACTTATCAACCCGGGCATCCTTACCGAGCAAAATGAGCAGCCCAATTCCAGGAATTGCAACACGTAAAAACAGGCTCATCCCGCTTGAGCCAAGCTGCGAGGGTATGCTCATCTGTTGCATCCGTCAGCAATCTCTAGAGTACCAAGGAAATATATTTGCCCATCTAGGGAAACTTACAGAGGACCATACGAAAAACCCGAAAGTAACCAAAGCCAGCGGGAACCCTTCAGACTGCCCATCTTGAGCTCTTTTCAAACCCCCAGACAAGCCCCGTTGGTAGATACAGCAACCTAAAACACAAGCAATCGCGGCATCAAAGGAAACTGTGGCGATTGCTATCGGAAAGTTCCGAGACTTAGCTACACACAATGGTGTGAGCTGAGGACCTGTAAATCCAGCAAAGACACCGCCTAGAGCTATGCGAAGGCCAATGAGACCGCGCAAAGCGAAACGCCCAATCAGGGACTGCGTTGACGCAGCGAATATCCAGAGGAGTAGCCCGGAAACTGTCGCTCTGGCTGCTTGGTCTGATATTGCTGAGAGGATCGCCGTAACGTGGCATGCTATTTTCGAACGCAGGAAGAAGCTAATGAACGCAAATTGTGCCCACAGGGCAGCAAAGGAAAGGAAAGCAATGAGGACCAGCCTCCTGCGGTCCTGTAGTAGAGTCTTGTGGTGGCCTCTAACATATACCACGAGGACCACGAACACGGCCTGGAAGAGTATGCCACTGCTCGAATAAACTCATTAGATCGCTTCACCTCATAAAGAGGCTTCTCTCCTCCGGCTGAGGACTTACAGCACAAAGGTGGAGGCCAGTGCCTGAAAAACCCCTGCTACGTCCATCGCGATCCATCAATGACACAGTACCTGATAAAGTCCAGCTCTACGGTACGATAAGATTGGTAGACCGTGAAAGATTGTCAAGAGGTAAAAATGAAAAAGCCGTGAATCTCCAGGACTCACGATGGCTCCGCAGCAGACGAAAAGGGCACCCCCATACCTCGGGGGAAGGTAGGAAAGAGACAACTTTTGGGTCATTGTGGGCGAGCCCACTGCTATCGGCGATATATTGCTAGGGGTTGGTCATAGCCTCAAACAATGCCCAACAGCCGCGTGCACAGCACCTTATGGCAGCATACAATATAGTAAGCGTAAGCATAGTTAGGCATAAGAGCGTTTCAGGGAGTTGACTTCCAAGAGTGGAGAGGGGGACGGGAGACGATCCGCATCGCACGATAATTGCCTTGTACACACGCACATACGTCGGAAGCCTCAGCGCGGCCTGGGATAACGATCATGCGGTGAAATCACGCATGTAAACATATAGTACACACACAAGCTCTGCACTCGACGGAGTACTTGACGGAACATCCGGAGCAAAGCCAGCGTCGGTGGCTCTGCGTCCCGCGGCGTTTCAGTCGCGCTTGACGAGTTTCACGTCGAGTGTTGAGCATTCCCGGTGCGCCGGTGCTGACTCCCGCTGCGTGGATTGTGAATCAACGCCTCTCTCAACCCGGGCCAGACCACGTTCCTGGCGAGGTCCTGCGACCTGATAACCCCCAGTAACCCTCGATGGCGCTCAATAACGCTCAACGAACCCCCACAGCCTGGGGCAGTGATGCCAAGCAGATGCGAACTAACTCCCATGGTAGAGATGTTCTCCAGACCAGACCCGTGGAACTCAGCTCCTGCCAAGCCCGAAGGCATTGACTTGGCCCTGCAACAGCGGCAGAGTCTATCTTCACCGCGGGCTCTACCATAGTACGTAGCATTCTGTAGGTACTACGGGAGTACGGGAGTACGGAGTACGGAGTACAGAGCGCAGGTATGTACGTACACGCACTCGTACACATGCTTGTATGTGCAGCAGATATACAGTATATAATATACAATGTTACGCATGTACATGTACATAGTTACTTGTGTAGTTACTTCTAAACAGAAGTAACTAATACATCTTCATAGCAAGCGAATTGCAAAGCCGCTTTTAGCCGTGATGAGGTAACCTAAAAGCGCCGCTGGATCGCCCAACCCTCAAGATCAAATCGACGAGAGGAGGATTGCTGGGGCTAGCCATCCTTTCGTCGCCACATAATGCGTGTCCACGTACTACTGCCGCTCCTGGCGTCACTTTCTCTGCCTGCAGCGGCAATTTTTGCTGACGATGCATATCATACGGACTACCACCATCCACTAGTGGGCATTCCACAGGAGCATAGCACTTTCTTTCACCGGCCGCAAGCTTCTTCACGGGCGTCCTTATTGTACACACTCTCCGAAAAGCTCATACTGGGGGCTATAAACCCAAAGAACGGTGTGCTGGTATGGCGTCAACTCCTGAAACCCTTCTCGAACTTTACCGCCCCATCAGAAGGCTTCCTTCGTGCAGGGGAAAATGAGAATATTATAATCAGCGCTGTGGGTTCGCAGGTAAGCGCGTGGGATGCACTGGATGGGAAGCTGGCGTGGACAAATGAGTTTGCGGACGGTGTAGCAAAGGACCTGGAAGTTATCGAGTTCGATGATGGGAAAGCGGTAAGGGGGGCAAAGGACGCTATTGTGCTGTTTGCGGGAGACCACGCGGTAGTAAGGCGAATCTCTGGGGAGACGGGCGATGTTGTGTGGGAGCACAGAGATGGGAGGTTCGCTGAATCTAAAACACTTTAAGCATGACATATCTGTATCTGACACGGGTGGAATAGCGGCAGTATTCCTCACCAACTATCAACATCCAACTCTAATATTTTCCTCACAACCACAAGCAATGCAGGCAGGGCAGGCTCGAAAATCAAAGTCACATCCCTTGACCCAATATCGGGTAAGGAACGCAACCACTATACCCTCAGCTCAGAAAATGATGTGGCTACCCCCGAATCGATATTGTTCGTCGGAGCAAACTCCGCGTCACCAATCATTGCGTGGGCAGACAAGCCTTCAAAGGTCCTGAAGGTCAATGTCATCGGGTCGAAGCACATCAATTCGATAGATATACCAAATGAAGGTGGCGAAGATATTACGAGGATTAGAGTCCATGCGCCTCACATAATACGGTCTTTGCCCCATTTTCTGGTACATTACCAGTCTGCAAATAGAAATTGGGCAGAGGTCTACCATATCGACCTCTCGGCTTCGACAGTATCCAAGGCGTATACGCTCCCAAAGCTTGCGGGGCATGGGGCCTTCTCGACCAGCACACAAGACGCAAACGTATTCTTCATCCGGATCACAGAAAATGAACTACTCCTTCTATCATCCTCCTCCCACGGAGTTCTTGCCCGATATGGGATCGGCCCGGCCGCAGGCCCTCAGAATGGATATAGTGAGGAGGGACATATATTACATGGAGTTTCAGAAGTCATTTCTCGGTCAGACTCTAGTTACGCCGTCAGATCAGCCCTGGTAAGTTCTACTGGTGGCTGGGATCTGGTGCGCAATGGGAAGCTAGTTTGGAAGCGCACCGAGGCCCTCGCCGGTGCTATCGCTGCTGAATGGGCTGAGCTGCCAGAACTTCAGGACTTGGCACGGGAGCTTGAGGTAGAGGTTCATGAAAATGTCATTGCAGCGTATATTCATAGGGTCAAGCGGCACCTGAGGGATATGCGGGAGCTACCAAAATGGATTGAGTCTCTACCTACAAGAGTATTGGCGGCTCTAAGTGGAGACGAAATACAGATGGAATTGGTTAAGGGATTCAATCGCGATAGCTTCGGCTTCCGAAAGCTCGTTATTGTTGCTACGGAGACCGGCCGACTCTACGCCCTCTCTTCCGCCGACCAAGGCAAGGTGGTCTGGAATACCAAAGCTACAGAGCTCAAAGACGGAGAAAAATGGGACGTAAAGGGCATGTACGCCGACAACTCCGAGGGCTTAATGGTTGTGCAGGTCGGTTCAGGACAAAACATAGCCGTGGAAACCACAACTGGTAAGATCGTGCCTCCAGATACTGGCAAGAAGTGGTTCGCTAGCACCAGTGACAATGACCCAATACTCCTTTCAAGTGGATTAATCCCCCGGAAAACCGTTACCGTAATCATTAAGGGTTCGAATGGCGAAGTTCAAGGAAAACGCTACGCCGAAGACGGAACTGCCACAACCGCATGGGAATTCACACCTGGTGCCGACGAACGAGTCACCGAGCTTACGGTCCGCCCATTCCACGACCCCGTCGCCTCGATCGGACGAGTCCTCGGCGATCGCTCCGTAATGTACAAATACCTCAACCCCAACCTCCTTCTTATAACGACTGTTTCCGACACCAAAGCCTCAGCTACCTTCACACTCCTCGACTCAGTATCCGGCAATACCCTCTACAGCACCACTCACTACGGTGTCGACACATCTCGGCCCATCGTCTCTGCTCTGAGCGAGAACTGGTTCACCTACTCCTTCTGGGGCGACTCCGTTAGCCCCTCTTCCTCCGCGAAAGGCTATCACCTCGCCATCAGCGAACTCTACGAATCCCCCCTTCCCAACGACCGTGGCCCGCTCGGAAATTCCAAAAACTTCTCCAGTACAGCTTCTACATACATAACCCCTTATGTGAAATCTCAGTCCTACATCATCCCCTCCTCTCTCTCCTCCCTCGCGATAACATCTACACGCCAAGGCGTCACATCCCGCCAACTCCTCGCCTTCCTACCCAACTACCACGCCATAATCTCTGTCCCGCGAGTTTTCCTCAACCCTTCCCGCCCCGTTGACCGAGACCCCACCCCCGCAGAAGCAGAAGAAGGCCTCATCCGCTACCAACCCGTGCTGGATTTCGATCCTAAATGGATCATCACGCATAACCGCGATGTCATGGGCGTCAAGAAAATTATCACCTCTCCGGCTCTATTGGAGAGCACGAGTCTAGTGTTTGCGTATGGAATCGACATTTTCGGCACAAGAGTCGCACCAAGTATGGCGTTTGACGAGCTCAGCAAGGGATTTAATCGTGTGCAGTTGATTGGAACAATTGTTGCCCTGGGGGCCGGTGTTGCGCTTTTGGCGCCTATGGTAAGTTTTAGCTCCTTCAATTCTCGACCTCCCCCCTTTCTTATATTCCCACTGCTGTCTTATGCTAACTCACGCCTCTTTCTACAGGCCCGTCGGAAATTCGTCAATATGCAATGGGTATCTTCTTGACATTTTTCCCCAAATTTTCCGTAGATCATGGTCACACCGTCGCTAAATTGGCGATGAGGTACATGTCACCCCAATGCAATGCAAGCGGCGCCCGTCCGGCCAGGCTAACGACAGTGGGACGGTTTGTACAACATGGCATAGAAACAACAAAACCCATTCTTCGAGTGAGCATGTATGTATGTATGTACAGAAGTACTCCGTATTATGTTAAGTTCGGGGGCAATTCCGGACTATTTGTCCTTGATGAGTTCGTGGGGGCCTTCCGCCTTCCCTGACAGGATACATTTAATTTGCGTCTACTTGGTGCACCAGCCCTTCCATTTCCCCCTGTGATCTAAGGTAAATACGCAAATCGTTGACCACACTTTCCATTCCCTTCCACACAGGAACGCTCCGCCCAGTCCTCCCGCGCAAAAACTGCATAGCAATATCTTTCTCCCTTTCTCCCACCAGCCCACTCATTACCCTATCCAAAGATGTGGTCAGCAAAACCCTCCGGCAATGTAAGAGCTCACAGCCATGTAATTACGTATATACGTACCCAGTGACCGACGCCTCGATATCATTGCAGATGGCTAATACGGGATCATGGCAGCCGAGCACGGGGAGGAGAAACGAGCGCTCGCAGTGAGGAGCGAAGAGGAATGTGGCAGGTGTGAGGAAGGGTAGGGCGGTGGGTGTTGGGAGGACGGTGATGAGGTGTGAGGAGAGGAAGGCGGTGTCAAGGGCACTAAAGACAGGGTCTTGGGCATATATAGGGATGTCGCTCGCGGGGGTGGTTCCTAGACCGGCTTTACATGGCCGATTGCGGCAGGCATTAGCGTCTAGTAAAAGTGTCACATTTCGGGCTTGTAGCAAGTTATAGAAAAAACCCACAACAACAATAACAATGACAACACAAGACAGTACCAACGCCAAGGGAGGGGAGGGGGGGGGAGGGTGGTGGCCGTGAGCCCCTACCGAGCAATCCAACAACGGTCTCCAGGACAGCGAGCTGCAACATCCCCACCCTTCTCGAGCGTCCATCGGCCAAGCTCCCCAACCCCAAACACACGCACCGCTCGACGACAGCACCGTGCCAGCCCGCCAGCATGGTCCCCAGCACGGCCACCAGCTCCGCGCAGCAGTCCGACTGCTGCCAGGCCGCGCTGTAGCGAGCGAAGTCGTCGCGCAGCATCTCGACGGTAAGGCCCGCGGCAACGGAGGCGGGCTCGAAATGAGCCGCGGGGGTGGTTGACGATGACGGTGTGGTGGTGGTGGGGGCTCGTGCTGCAGACGGCGACGATGAGACTACCGTCGTCCAACCATCGCCGGCGTCAACCAGCTGCCTTTTGCGTGCCTGGCGCTGCTGCTGCTGCTGCTGCTGCTGCTGCTTTGGGGGCCGTGTTTTGCGAGACGTGTGCGGCATCACGAACTGGTGCTCGGAGTTGGGGCTTTTGCTTGCCCTCTCAACCTCCCCCTTTTCTCTGTGGGCGCCAAAAAAAAGAGCAGGCAAATGCAAACTAGAGTACATTGTGTGACCGTATCGCGGTCTTCTCCCTCTCCCTTTCCCCCACACCCCTCCCCCCCCCCGGCGCCTTGGTGGGCGCGTCTTTCTATATTTCGAACTGGGCTCTCACATTCTGTATTTCATTTTTCCGGCCGGGATCCCAGCTTCAATGTCGCAGGGCGGCAAGAAATGTGTCTAATTTGTGTGATTTTGTCATTTGCTGCTCGCTAAACTGCCGAATCGCCTGCAGCGAAATTACAGTAATACGCTCTGTGTGTGCAGTTATCTACAATATTGAACAGGTATTCTGCTCCTGCCAACATCTACATCTCCTAAACTCTATCCGCTTTTTTTCCCATTGGGCTCAAGAGACCTTCAGGGCGAGGGCCATCACCTTCCCAGGGGTCCCCCGCATGTGTCAGCGTGCTGTCCGTTCCTGACCCCGAGGATTCCTGCTCCGCATCGTTTAAGCTTCTGATGCAGCCCGCCGCCACGGCGTTAAGGAAAGGTGATCTGCTGGTCTGTGGCTTTCTACTGCACATCTGTGTAGTCTCCTTTCGCAGGAGAGCGTAGCGCATAGACAGATAGCCGCCGATAACGCGTGCCATGCTTCTCCAAGTCACACTCCTCATCTCATCACACTCCCCTGCTGCCGCTTTGGAAAAAAAAAAAACATGCTTGGGTCGAGATGGTGGTGCACGCGGCTGCAGGAAGCGTGTATCTTGTACTAGTACACCCAATACACGTGCTGGCAGAATAGGGACCAGGGGCGGTCACTTCGCTAGTAGGTTCGAATTAGAGGGGGGATATAACTACGTAGTACAGAGAATAGAGTACGGGGTACGGGGTACAGGATACGGGGGCACGGAGTACAGAGATGCGATGGTCCGATCGATGGAGCCCACGCACGACAGCCAATCTGATCGCCCGCAACCCGTCTACATGGCAGCCTCGTGCTTCGGACGGTTCCACAACCGCATACCGCATACCGGCTCCATGGCCATCATCGTATATTGCAGCGTGTACCTGCCTGCTGCCAGTGCTGCCAGTGCTGCCAGGCCTTCTCTCATCAAAAAGACCTCCAAGATAGTCTAATAAGCGAGGGATTGTGGCTTATAGCACCAAAGCCAGCAGCTCTGGCTGTCGATGGCAGCATCCGTGACAGCATGCCGGGTGCCTTAATCAGCACCCAATATCACAGCGCCTGCGCAGTCCCGAGTTGGGGTGCTGCAGGTGTTGCCGACGTGATGTTGGTGATCGGACGGGGGCTACAGCGCGCAATTCGACTCTCATTCGCCAATCCCCCGGCCGTGTGCCCGAGCCGGGCGTCGGCCTGCCATACTGGCCTGGCCCCCATCGCCCCCCCATCACACCAGCTCTTCGAGGTACACCCCGTGGTTGGTCCAATCGATCCACGCTGCTGTGCGAGACCATGCAGCTGCGGTGCCCTCGGGGCGGCGACGCAGGCGTTTGAATGGGCGGGGATGCCGGTCTGTAGTCAAGCCAGACGCTCGCCTTTGTGGCGCTGTCGCTGGATCAGACCGTCCGAATAGTGGGTCTCTCTTAAGAGGAGGATGTGTTGCCCCAATCTGCTTGCGTTCTCCTGCTGACCATTTCTCATTCGAACCTCTGTTGCAGACGACGACGTCTCGAGCAGTTGACCTCTTTGTTCGACGATTGTGAGCCCTGTTCTCCTCCTACGCGAATCTTGCGCGGGAAAGCTCTTCACGACAACGTCCGCTGTGCGACAAGCAGTGCAGGATGCGTCGTTTCTCTGTATTGTCGGTTCTCGCTTTCGCAGCGAGTTGGTGTCTGGTTACTGCACACACGGTAATCACGTATCCAGGATGGCGAGGAGATAACTTGATCTCGAATGAAACGTTTCCGTACGGCATGCAGTGGATGTATCCATGTGAGTAGCACCCAGATCATCTGTAGCCCGTGTGTTTGCTTCGCTCGGCCCCATTCAAGCGTTTTTAATCCCCCAAACCCCTCATCCAGGTGGGAGATTCATCGACTGATTCGCTTTCACAGGTGGCGGAATGCCGTTGACGACAAACAGAACTAAATGGCCGATCAAAGGTGGTGCGATTGCAGTACAGCCAGGGTGGAATAAAGGCCACCCAACGGCCTTCATGTATATCAACCTGGGCTATGGCACCCAACCGCCGAACATGAGTAACCCCATGGTCCCATTATTCCAAATTGTGGGCCCCAGCAAAAACCCTTATCCGGGAACAATCTGCCTTCCCCAGGTACCTCTACCCGTAAATTCTACCGCTAAAATCGGGGACAACGCAACGATACAAGTCGTTGAGGTAGCCTTACATGGCGCCTCTTTATTCAACGTGAGTCCTCTGCAACCCATGTCGTGTACATGAGACAAGTCCTAACATCTGTCTGGCTACATCAGTGCGTTGATATCACCTTTGCCGACCCCCAAGAGGTTGCAGAGGTCAATTCATCCAACTGCTTCAATTCGTCTAATATCGGGTTCAATTCGGTCTTTGCGACATCGTCATTGTCTGCAGCACCCTCATCCTTAACATCAACTATCAGCATCTTCGCGATATTGTTACCGATGATCTTGCCCTTGGCCATCGGAAACCTCGTATAAAGTCCTATATTCGAATACAGACGCGAAATTGGTTGGATACAGCGATGGAATCCACCTCCCCTCCAGGCCAAAGATTTATCCTCGTTCCTAAAATACGAGTAGCCGGAGAAAGCGAGAAAATGTCTGTAACGATCCGCACGGCCTACGTATTCGTCCTTACCGTCTCGTTATGTGCAAAGTATCATCATTATTATTCACATGGATCCTTCTGGGGGGGGTTCCGGATCCGGCGTGTACCAGGGAAGCGGCGGGAGAAAAGAAATGACTGTCCCGACCCAAGTCATATATATCCAGGCGCAACGGAGTGTTTCATCTTATATCTCTTCCTTTTCGCTCTATATCTATTTATTTTCTTATCCAATGTTTTTACCCGCCATTTTTAGAAGTGAATATCTTTGTAATAGTCTACGGAGTGTGGTGTTTTTTTCTCCCCTATTTTTACGCTATAGGGCAGGAGGTTCGAGTTTTTGGTCCTGGAGCTGGGAAACGGTTTTGAGACTGACTTTTCGAAGAGGGGGGGACTGCACAAAGTTACCAAAAGAAAACGCTTCCCTCAACATTTTGGGCTAACTTTTCCCCTTTTTTTTTCTCCCCTTTTCGATTTTATATCTTTTTTTTATTCCCACACCCCACCTTATGGAAAGCTTCTTTGCTGCTATGAGGTCGCCGGGAGCAAGCCTCTGCCGTTTTAGCTCCAATCATAGACCGAAAAGATATTGAAAGTCAAGCTTAGTAATACTGGCTACCCTACCAGTCCTAGTGAAATACCGTTCCGTTAGCATAACTAGGCCCGCGCAAGGACATTAATACGAAACCCACACGTGCGATATAGGAGCGAAGATGTAGAAATGCGGTGCTAACCGCCCCATATGGAGGACTTTGCTGCCCGATTCGTTTAGCTTACAACACTAGCAGAGCCTCAAGTGGCGGCGTTATCTTCCGACACCCATAACTCCCATCACCATCTCACTCTTGTTTACCTATAGACTTGGAGCGCTATGGGAAGCTATAAGCTATCTACCTCGCTGGAGGGCCATGAAGACGACGTAAGACAGCCTGTGCGAGCCATGGATACTCACGTTTCTGACACCTAAGCGCTAGGTTCGTGTTGTTGCATTTCCCCACCCAAAACTCGTCCTTTCTGCCTCTCGCGATGCCACCGTGCGTGTATGGAGGCCCGTACCATCTTCTCCGCCAGGCTTTGACGGCACTATAAGCTCCCATGGCCACGCCTTCATAAACTCTCTGTCATACATTTCGCCTACTACCGAATTCCCGGAAGGTCTCATAATATCGGGGGGGAAGGATACTATAATTGAAGTTAGACAGCCTTCTAGAGCTCCGGATGACAATGCAGAGGCGCTGTTGCTAGGGCATAGCAATAACGTCTGTTGCCTCGACGTGGACCCATCAGGGAAGTTGATTGTTAGTGGTGGCTGGGATGGACAAGCCAGAGTATGGGGTGTAGGGAAGTGGGAATGCGATGGACTACTTGAAGGCCATGAGGGAAGTGTATGGGCGGTACTAGCGTGGAGTCAAGAAATGATTATTACTGGTAGGGTCTTTATTTCGTATTTATTTCCGTATCCACAGGCAATTTATTTCCGCGCTAACCGCCATATGAACCTCAGGCTCCGCTGATAAATTGATCCGGATGTTCCATCCGTCCGGAAAGCTGATTCGGACCGTTCGAGGAAATACAGATGTGGTTCGCGCCCTCTGCAGACTCCCTGCGAACTATCCCTCAGGCGCACAGTTTGCTTCCGCGGGCAACGATGGCTTGGTAAGGCTCTGGACCCTTCAAGGCCGTCAAGTTGGTCAGCTGGCCGGCCATGAGAGCTTCATCTACTCCCTCGCGAGCTTGCCTACTGGGGAGATTGTAAGCTCCGGCGAGGATCGCACTGTGCGGATATGGAAAAACGACCAATGCATACAGACAATTACTCATCCTGCAATTTCCGTATGGAGCGTAGCAGTTTGCGCTGAAAACGGAGATATTGTTAGTGGCTCAAGTGACCGGATAGTTAGAGTCTTCAGTCGTGACCAGGAACGTCAAGCAGTGAAAGATATTCTAAACAAGTTTGAAGAGTCTGTCCAGTCCTCAGCTATTCCACAGCAACAGGTCGGCGACATAAACAAGGAGCAACTCCCTGGCCCGGAGTTTCTTCAGCAAAAGTCCGGTACTAAAGAGGGGCAAGTCGTTATGATCAAGGAACACAACGGTGCAATAACAGCACACCAATGGTCAACAGCGGCAAACACATGGGTTAATGTAGGCACAGTCGTCGATGCTGTTGGCAGCAGCGGACGCAAGAGAGAACACCAAGGGAAGGAATACGACTATGTGTTTGATGTGGATATTGAAGATGGGAAACCTCCCCTTAAGCTCCCTTACAACCTCAGTCAAAATCCATACGAAGCCGCAACAAAGTTCATCCAAGATAACGAGCTGCCTATCAGCTATCTGGAACAGGTAGCCGCCTTCATCACATCGAATACCCAGGGCGCAGCGATAGGCGCAGCGGAGCAGCAAGAAGTTTCCCCAGATGCTTGGGGGACAGAAAACAGATATAGGCCTGGTGAGGGCAACGCTCCTACAGCCAGCATGCCTCCGAAGCGGCCAAGTGTCCTACCACAAAAGGCATACCTATCAATCAAGCAGGCAAATTTAAAAACAATTCAGAAAAAGATAGAAGATCTTAACAAGGAGCTTATTGCGAACAACGAAAAGGACATTTCGTTAAACCCCACCGACATTTCCTCGTTACAAGCTCTTGTGGCCATCCTCGAAAAGTCACCATCAGTGGAGATCAGACCTTCAGCCACAGTGACATACGGAATTGAACTAGTCGTCAGACTCATCACTTTATGGCCACCTGCGCAACGACTTCCAGGTTTGGATCTGCTTCGATTACTCGCTGCAGCTACCCCAGTGACAGCAACGTACAGAAATTCTAGTGGGGATGGCATCCTACAGATACTAGAATGTAGCGGGATCTTTGAGGATAAAGAGAAGAGCAACAACATCATGCTTGCAGTGCGGACGTTTGTAAACTTGTTTGAGACTGAGGAAGGGCGTACACTTACTATGAAGGAGTTTGATAAGGTGAATTGAGGAGCCCGAAAGCTACTCTCATTAAATATAGATAGCGGGGACAGAGTGCTGACGGTCCCTATGCAGATACATGGCTTAGCCAAAACATCCGCATCACTCACAACAAATCGCAATCTTCAAATTGCTCTAACCACCCTCCTACTTAACTACTCAGTTCAGCTCTCCCAGCCAGGCCACCCGAGCAACTTCGAGGATCGAGCCATTGAGCTCCTGGATACCTTAACTACAACAATCAGGACAGCCTCTGATTCGGAGGCTATCTTCCGGGCACTAGTAGCTGCAGGCACTCTGCTCGGTCTCGGGGATGACGTGAAACTAGCAGCCAAGGAAGTGCTCAGCCTTGGGACGGCTGTGAAGAGCGCAGAGACCAAACTAAACGAGCCACGGATCAAAAGCGTAGGTTCAGAAATCCGGGTTTTACTGGAGACATAAAAGGCAGAAATGCATGGCGGTAGCATGCCCCCATGTGTGTGTGTGTGTGTGTTACCAGCGAGACTTAGAAATTACTACGATACTATGTGCACCAGAGCCACCAGCCCGCACAAGAGAACGATTAAATACAAATATCCTGCAAAAAAAAAAAAAAAAAAACTCCACTTCCCCCCCACCCCAACCATACATATGTATATGTTCTAGGAAACTCCTCCAACTTGCTTGCTTGCTTGCTTACCCCCCACACGCATAACTCTGTGCGGGGGATGCGTACGTGCAGTTGCAGTTGCAATGAACCAGACACATTCCCGAAAGCCCCCCCTCCCCCCTCCCCCCTCCAAAAAAAAAAAAAAAACCCCCAAAAACCCCCCCCACCCCCAGGTTTTTTTTTTATAACTTTAAAAAACTTATAATATAAATTATTAACCCCTCTTTCTTTTCTTTTTTTTTTTTTTTTTTTAAAAAAAAAAAAAAAAAAATTCCCCCCCCCCCCAA
>JAJDFE020000506.1:9006-27673 GCA_021527465.2 Geoglossum glabrum | reverse complement strand
GCTTTGGATGAGCAGCAGCCCTTCCTCGTCAATCCCCCGCTCGGCGAAGCTTTCGGGGTCGACGATGCGCGCCGCCACGCCCGGCAGCAGCTTGCCCACGCTGCCCGCCATGAAGCCCCGGTGCAGCAGCCCGCCATGTTCGATATCCGGCACGTTGATGGCTACCACCGGCCCCAGCTCCGTCGCGCCGTAGCCTTGCAGGATCGATGCGTGCGGCCAGGCGGTGGCGAGTTCGGTGGCGGTCGCCTCGGTCAGCTTCTCGCCGCCCAGCACCACGAAGCGCAGCGCCGCCAGCGGGTAGTGCTTCACCTGCGCGGCGTAGAGTTTGGCGAAGGTCGGCGTGGCGACGAGGATGGCGCTGTGCTGTTGCTCCATCATCTTCGCCACGGTTTTGGCTTCCAGCGGGTTGCTGTGGTAGCTCACCGGGCGGCCGGTCAGCAGCGGCAGCCACAGGCCGGTGGTGAGGCCGAACGAGTGGAAGAACGGCAGCACGCCCGCCAAGGGGCGCATGGTGGGCTCGTGCGTTTCCGCATGGGCCAGCAGCGCGGCGATGCTTTCGATGTTGGCGATGAGGTTGCGGTGGCTCAGCAGCACGCCTTTGGGGGCGCTGGTGCTGCCGCTGGAAAACAGCAGCGTGGCCGTCGCGGTGTTCTGCTGCGGGCCGCGCAGCCACAGGCGACGCAGCGCGCAGGCGGGCAGCAGGGCGGCTTGCAGATACACCATCGCCCGCGCCATGCCGGAAGCCGTGGCGGCCACATCCTCCAGATACAGCAATCGCGGATCGCCTTCGAGGTTCAGGCGCACGGCGAGTTTGCGTGTGCTGAGGATATGGCGCAGCTCGGCACGCGTGCATGCCTCCTCCAGCGCCTCGCGCCCCAGCGAGAAATTGAGGTTCACACTCACCTTGCCCAGCAGCGCCAGCGCCAGATTCGCCAGCACCCCACCGACCGAGGCGGGCAGCAGCACGCCCACGCGCGGCGCATCGCCCAGCATTGGGCGCAGGCGGGTGCTGAGCAGGCGCGTGGCCGCCAGCAGCTTCAGGCCGCTCATCTGCTGGCCGGTCGTGTCGCTGAAGCGCACGCCGCGCGGGTGGCGCTTGCAGGCCTGAATGGCGCGCGCGCCCAGCGTGTCGTTCGCCGGGTAGCGATGCGGCACCGTGGCGCTGCCTAGCGCCGCGACGATGCGGTTCAGCTGCCATGCCGGTGTATCGCCCGCCACGGGTTTGCCCACGGCCACCGTCACGGGGTAGGGCAGGGCCTCCGGGCGTTTGCGCAGGAAGCGCTTGCCCGTGAAGCTGAAAATACTGCCCCATAAACGGTCGAGATAGATCGGCACAATCTGCGCCTGCGTGCCTTCCAGCAACCGCTCGACCCCGCGTTTGAACGGATACAAATGCCCCGTCCGCGTGAGGATGCCCTCCGGGAAAATGCAGATATATTCGCCGCGCGCCAGCGCCGCCTTGGCGGCGTCCAGCCCGCGTTCGGTTTCCTGCTTGTCGCCGGTGCCGAACGGAATCGCGCCGATGGCGTTCAGCACATAGCGCGCCACCGGCTTCTTCCAAAACGTCGACAGCACCAAAAACCGCAACCGCTTGCCCGACAGCATGCTGAGCAGCAGCCCATCCACATACGTCACGTGGTTGGCGATGAACACGGTCGGCTTCTCCGGCTGCGGGAACGCGCCGTTCGCCAGCCCGTCGCCGACCAGCCGGATGCGGTAAATGCGCCGCGCGATGAAATAGATCAGCGATTCGATCGCCTCCGGCAGCAGGGTGGGGGCCAGCTTCAGCGTCGCCACCACGCCCGCGAGGCTGATGCACCCGGCCACCAGAATCATCGTCGCCGGCGAAAGCTGCAGCATGCCCAGCAGCGAAAACACGCCCGAGGCCACCAGCACGCCCAGCATATCGAGGAAGCTGGAGGTGGCGAGGATCTGCCCGCGCAGCGCCTCGGGCGAATGTTTCTGCAGCAGCGTTACCACCGGCACCACGAACAGGCCGCCGCCCATGCCGATCAGCGCCATCAGCACGGCGGTGCTGGGGTAGCTGGTGGCGAAGAAACCGGTGGCGATGCACGACGCTGAAAGCAGCAGCGCGCCCCACAGGATAATGCCGCGCCGCGAGGTTTTGCTGGTGCGGTAGCCCGCGATCACGCTGCCCACGGCGATGCCCGTGGCGAGGAACGCAAACAGCGAGCCCGCCGCGCCCTCGCTCAGCCCCAGCGCCGTTTTGCCGAGCAGGATCAGCGCCAGATAGACCAGCCCGCCCAGCATCCAGAACATGGCGCTGCCGAACAGGCACACCAGCAGCACGCGCTGGCCGCGCGCCGCGCGCAGCCCGTGCCAGATCTCGTGGAACGGGTTCAGGCGGAAGCGCTTTTGCGCGTTGCCATGCGGGCTGCGCGGCACGAACAGGCACAGCACCGTGCCCAGCACCGCCACGCCCGTGAGCAGGTAGCCGATCACCACCGGCGTCGCCTTGAATTCACCCCACAGCAGTGCGCCCGACAGCGAGCCGAGAATGATCGCCACGAACGTGAGCATGTTGAGGTAGCCGTTGGCTTTCGGCAAATCCTCCGGCGCGAGAATCTCGGGCAGGATGCCGTATTTGCTGGGGCTGAAGAAGGCCGAATGCAGCGCCAGCAGGAACAGCGTGGCCAGCAGATGCGTGATGCTCTGCCCCATCATGAACACCGCCAGCGCCGCGCCCATCGCCAGAATCTCCGCCGCTTTGCTGATGCGCAGCACGTTGCTTTTGCGGTAGCGGTCGGCCAGGTAGCCCGCATAGCCCGAGCACAGCACGAACGGCAGAATCGCCAGCGCACTGGTGATGGAAAGATAGCGCTGCTGCTGCGCGATGTCGGCGAACATCGACAGCGACGCCATCGACACTACCAGCTTGAACGCGTTGTCGTTAAACGCGCCGAGGAACGCGGCGGCGAGGTAGCTTAAAAAGCGCGGGTGGGCGAGCGACACGGTACGCATTACGGTTTCCATCCTTCCAACGAAACATGTGCATGCAGTGCCAGATGCAGCCCGATGGCCAACACCATAAGCACGCCGATGATAAAGAGACGATGGTAACCCACACGCATGGCACATCCTGTTTGCAATTTATATCCGGCACATTATATTAAAACTGAACGTTGTTCAATAATTATTTTGAACACCGTTCATTATCGGGGATCGGTATGGCAAGGCGCAGCGACAATACACGGAAAGAACTCAAGAAAATGGCGATCGACGCCGGCATCAATCTGCTCGAGGAGGGCGGCCCCGCCGCCTTAACCGCCCGCGCCATCGCCGCCCGCATCGGCTACACGGTGGGCACGCTCTACAACGTGTTCACCGACCTCGACGACATCATCATGCACATCAACGCCGCCACGCTGCTGGAAATGCACCACGCCGTCATGCCGCTGATGGCCACCAAGAAATCGCCGCAAAAGCGCGTGCTGGCCATCGCCCATGCCTATGGCGACTACGCCTACCGCTGCGCCGCGCGCTGGAACCTGCTGCACCATTCCCCGCGCGACAGCAAACTGCCCTCCTGGTACCACGACATCGCCACGCTCACCCTCGACCACGGCGCCGCCGTGCTGCAGGAGATCGACGGTGTCGGCAAAAAAGCCGCGCACGAGGCCGCGCGCGTGATCTGGGCAGGGCTGCACGGCATCTGCGCGCTCAGCATCAACCAGAAGCTCGACGCCGTCGCCGCTAAACCCATGCACGCCCTCATCGAAAACTTCGTTACCTGCTACCTGAAGGGCCTCGCCCGCACTTAGCGGTGGAGTGTAGCCCCCACCCAAAACTGACGTATCAGCTCCAGCTATTACCCGCTATGGTTGTGCCCATTCTCCGCACATCTCTCACCAAACAACACCCAGCGCCTACGCCCGGGAAGGTCCCCCATTCCACACCATACATACGTAATGAATAATGCCTTGACGTTACCTTAATGCACGCCTAGCGTGTGCGGCGTATAAAAATAAAAACACCTCCCCCATCCGAGGCGTTCATGACAGGCAAGGCAAACCCTCCCCTTTTCCCACGCGCGGGCGCATCAGCCCGCCATGGTGCTATGCGTGGATGGACGGTTCAAACGCAAGCAGCAGGGATCACGCATGCTCAATAACAAAACCATCCGCCAAGCGAAGGAATGGGTTGTGGCGCATCGGGGCATTGTTCTGAGCGCGTTGGTTTTGTGGGGGATTTATCAGTGGTATTATGTATCGCCAGCATGCTCTCTCCATAGCAAAACGGCCTGGATGTGGATGACGCCGCAAGCGCACCCGGGGCAGCCGGATAAGAGCGCTGCGGACTTTGTGCTGCTTCGCGTTCCTTCTTCTTACATCGCCAAAGGCGAAAACAACGAATACCGCTATGGTGGGAAAGTCCGCTTCCTGAATCTGCAGGCAAACCTTGATGATTTTTCTCCCATCTGCCTGCGTGAAAACGCGCTCATCCAGCATGAAAGAGTAGGCCCTGTCCGGCGCGTGCCGCCGAACCATCCTGAATACGTGGATGACTATGATTTGAAGCATGTATCGATTGGGGTGAATGCTCCCAATATCAGCGGCGTTCACCAGCAGCCAGATACAAGCCTGCAGCTGCTTAAAAAGAACGAACATGGGTTCGATGTCTACATCGATAAGCTCGACCAACCGGGCAAGGCGAATGAATATCTTTTCCTGTCCCGCCGTGATTCTAAGGAAGCGCGCGCCTTCTACTGCACCCGCTCGTTCTTCTTCGAGCATCGGCGTACGCTATGCTCCACCGAAATCCCCTACAAAGGGTTGCGTATTCAATACCGTTTCCACGCCAGCCAGTTGCCGCAATGGCAAAATATTGAACGCAAAACACTCAGTTTCTTGGATTCGCTGATCATCATACATCACTAGTGAGGAAGCTATGACTCTCGCCAATGATATTAAAGAGATTAATGATCGTCTGAAGCAAACCGATACCGATTATGGAATGAATGATCGGGGGCAGTTTTATATTGAGCAATATCGCCTGACGGGCAGTGCAGGAGCGCTTTTAGAAGGCCATATATCCATGTTCTCCGGTTCGGCGGGTGGCAATGCATTGGCTGCAAATTATTTGCTGGCGGACTGGGGCACCAATCCAAAAGCAAACGCTTCCTTCACCTATTTGCAGCCTCAAATTTATCTTTTGTCGCAACAAGTAGCACTTGGGTTTGCCAATGCAACGGAGCGGGCACAAGCTGGTTTAGGCCTCAATGAGGGTATCGCCGCCGCCAAAGCAACATGGGAGGGTTACAATGGTAACCTTGCCCCCTATTTCCCCGGCAATGCTATTCTAAATTATGGTTTAGGTATTGCGCCTGTTCCTTCTGCATTAGCAGGAAAACTGGTCAATGCCTCGAACAAAGCCAGTTTCATGTTCGGTAAGTCTTTGAGCGATTTTGACGGGCTTGCTGGATATACAAAGGTACATGTCGATCTTGGGCATGATAGTGACGATGTGGCGTATGTAGTAAAACATGATGGCGATCGAAATAAAGACGGCATTATTGATTATAATGACGGTGTAGTGGTAGCGGTTGCCAACGCCCGCTGGGATTATGTAGATGATCCTTTCAGCTTCAGCGGCGGATTTGGCGATTTTATGGAAGCCATGGATTGGTCTGAAAAATGGCAAGATATTCGCAATTGGGCGCCGCTTAAAGCATTCCGTCAGCAACTGTTCGATGGCGCAGGGAACACCAGCGATTTTGAGAAATTCTTCAACGAAAAATACAGCGGCGAGAATCGTAATTTCTGGGGTGAACTTGAGCGTCAGTTCGATAAAGAAGGTACGATTCGTAACGAATTCTATATCTATGATCGTTACAAAGTGGGCAGCAATGGGGCAGATTACCTTTACAGTGGCCAAGGTAAAGACACTCTTTCCGGTGGTGCGGGCGATGATAAAATAAATGGCGGTTGGTCGAATGATAGCCTTATGGGCGATGACGGTAATGACACGTTAGAAGGTGAAGGCGGCAACGATAGCCTGTATGGCGGCGCTGGTAACGATAAGCTCTATGGTGATGGCCTCCCACCGGCAAAGTTAATCATGAATCTGGATGGTACCCAGAATGTGATGAACGTTGCGGGCTCCGATTATCTGGATGGTGGGCTAGGTAATGATACGCTGGATGGCGGAAAACAGAACAATATCCTGATTGGTGGGACTGATCCTGATCGTAATGATATTGACGTTGTCGACTATAGCGAGCGGGTGCGTGAGGGTACGGCTTCTTCGGGGGCTATCGATGTAAAGCTCATTGAAATGAATACCGCGCCAACTGAGGTGCCAAGCAGCAGTATTTTTCAAGCCGATACTGACATTATCGTCGGCATCGAAGAAGTGGTGGCAACAAGGCTTGATGACACGATCGAAATCGTCACGGCTCAGGATCCGCAGACCAGAAATTCCAACCTCACAACACTCGATGCGGGCGCGGGGAATGATTCTGTCTATGTGCATGGCGGGAATTCAGCTTACCTCACCATTTATCTGGGTGAAGGTAACGACACACTGGAAGGTGCCCCACAAGGCACCATCGTGTATGGCGATGCCGGAGCGGATAAGTTTGTATTTAGTAAGAACATCCTGATCGCCGACGCGGATACATCGGATCGCATTACCCTTGCCGGGTTCAACCTGCCCGGGGGGATTCGGTTTGCGAATTCGGAGTCGCCGTGGGCGGTGGGGCTTGGGGGGATTAAGTATGGTGTGAACACGGCCGGGGAACTGGTGATCGAAGATCCGTTTGGGCGGCAGATGTTTATCGCCGATTTCAATACCGAAATCTCTGGCAATAACCGCACGGCGGGGATTCTGGTGGGCGAGGTAGAGCTGAAATTCTACAAGTTACTCGAAGCGCCGAAAGGCTTCCTTTACGACACGTTCGCCACCCTGTTCGGGCCGGTGATGAAGGCGTTGACGGGCTATTCCATGTTCAAGGGCGTCGATCCGCTGGTGCTGGATCTCGATGGCGACGGGCTGGAGCTGAATGCGCGGATATCGCGCGCGCCGACCTACGACATCGACGGCGACGGCTTCGCCGAAAAAACCGGCTGGGTGCGGGGTGACGATGGGTTCCTCGTGCGCGACGTCAATGGCAATGGCAAAATCGACGGTGGCACCGAGATGTTCGGCCCCGGCGATACGGACGGGTTCACCGCCCTTAAAACCCTCGACAGCAATGTTGACGGCAAAATCACCAGTGCCGATACCGCGTTCGGCAGCCTGCACATCTGGCGCGACCTGAACGGCAACGGTGTCACCGATGCGGGCGAGCTGAAAACCCTCGGCCAGAGCGGCATTGCCAGCATCAACCTCACGCCCACCAGCACCCGGGCGCAAACCGTGGCGGGCAACGTGGTCAGCGCCACCGGCAGCTTCACGCGCGCCGACGGCACCACCAGCACCATCGGCAACGTGAACTTCAACGCCAACCAGCGCGAAACCGTCTGGCTGGGCGACAAAACCGTGGATGCTGCCTCCGCCGCGCTGCCCGAGGTGAAGGGCTTCGGCACCCTCACCGACCTGCGCATCGCCATGACGGATTCCGCCGCGCTGAAAACCGCCGTGCAAACGGCCCTGCCGAACCTGAACACGCCCAACCTCGATGTGCTGCGCAGCGCCATCGCACCCGTGCTCACCGAATGGGCGAAGGCGGTGCCGGTGCCCGTGGGCACACCCGGCTACGCCACGCATGCGGACGTGGCGATGCGTCTCGGCAATACGTCGGAGGGGCAGAAAGTCTATGATTTCGCCTACCGCGTCACCGATGCGCGTGGGGCGTACTGGAAGCTCGCCAGCGGTGGCAGCGTGCTCGACAGCAAAGGGCTGGCCATCGCGCGCCCCAGCTACGAACAGGTGATGGCGCAAACGTCGCTCGACGGGAAATGGACGACCTTCAAAGGCGACCAGATCCAGTTCCTCGAACGTTATACCGGCACCGCCATGCCCATCGGCGAGCAGAACCTGAGCGGGCAAAGCGCCATCAATGCCGCCGGGAAATTGCTCGATTTCATGTGGGGGCAGCTCAATCAGGTGGCCGTGCGGCTGGCGGTGGAAGGGCCGTTGGCGAAATACTTCCCGGACGTCCGCTACAACGCCACCACCGACAAGTTCGAGGCCACCACCGACCGCCAATTGGTGCCCGCCTTCGAGGCGCTGTTCAAAGCCGCACCGGCGAACGGGGCAGGGGCCTTCACCTACCTCGAAAGCTGGAAGCCGTTCATGGATGCCTTCCTGCAAAGCTATGACCGTGGGGAGGCATACCTCGAAATCAGCTATGCCTACCTGTTCCAGAACCTCGTGGCGGCCTATGAGAATGTGGGGCTGTCGGCCAGCCTCACCCGCGCCTCGGAAGCGTTCGGCCTGCCGGGCGAGCTGATCCGCACCGGCGTTGGCGAAGTGCTGGGCGGCGACGATGCCGACATGTTCTATCTCGGCGCCGGCGACCAGACGGTGAAGGGCGGCCTAGGCCCGGATTCCTACATCGTCGGCAAAAGCTTCGGCCGCGATGTGATCAATGATTACGAGCAGGAGCTGAGGAATTCTCCCGACATGTTGCGTTTCGCGCAGCACAAGGCCGACCAGCTCACCATGCAGCGCGAGGGGGTGGACCTCGTCATCCGCGTGAAAGGCACGTCCGACGAGCTGCGCATCATCGGCCAGTTCGAGGGTTCGCGTTCCGCTCCCCGCCTCGGCCAGCTGGATCCCGATTACGGCGTGGTGGAAATCGTGTTCGCCGACGGCAAAGTGTGGGACCGGCTCGATATCGCCCGCGCCGTCAGCACGCATACGGATGGTAACGATACCATCATCGGCACGCGCACCGTCGATTTCCTCGATGGCGGGAAGGGCGATGACCGCCTCGAAGGCGGCGCCGAGGGCGATATGTATTTCTTCAGCCTCGGCAGCGGCAAAGACGTCATCTACGACAACATCGACTACATCTACACCGACGCTTCCGACATGCTGCAATTCGGCGCGGGCATCACCATGGCCAACACGCATTTCAGCCGCACCACCAATTCGAACGATCTCGTCATCACCTTCCAGGGCACCAACGACCAGCTCATCATCGAAGACCAGTTCGATGCCACCTATACCGGGCCGCTCGGCACGCATTGGCTGTTCCGCATCGAAGGCTTCAATTTTGCCGATGGCAACACGCTCAGCTGGGAAGAACTGCTGCGCATGGTGGTGGCGAACGCCAAAACCACGGGCAACGACAGTATCTACGGCTTCTCGCTGGAAGACACGCTCGATGGCGGTGCCGGGAACGACTACCTCTCCGGCGGCAACGAAAACGACCTCTACCTCTTCGGCCGCGGCTACGGCAACGATGTGATCCGCGAGCAGAAAGAAAACATCCTCAGCGGTGGCACCGACATCGTGCGCTTCCTGCCCGATGTATCGCCGAACGACATCCGCCTTTCCCGCACCGAGAGTAGCAACGACCTGCTCATCACCCTGCCCGATGGTTCCACCCTCACCATCAAAGACCAGTTCGACCTAGCGGTGGGGCTCGGTGTCTATGAGTTCGACCGCATCGAGCGCTTCGAGTTCGCCGATGGCACCGTCTGGACATGGCGCGACATCTTGCAAAAATTGCTGACGCAAGCCTCCACTCCCGGTGCCGACACGATTTATGGTTACATCGTCGTCGACGACACCATCACCGGCGGCCTCGGCAACGACACCATGGACGGTTTAAGTGGCGACGACACCTACATCCACAATTTCGGCGACGGCAACGACACGATCCGCGAATACCTCATGTCGGGCGAGGATACATTGCAGCTCAACGGTGCGGGGCTGGAAATGGCAAACGCCATCATCACCCGCGTGCCGGAGCGCGATAACGACAAAATGGTGCTCAGCTTCAAGGGCGTTGCCGACAGCATCACCCTCGACCGTCAGGCGCAGGATGATTACGGGATCGAAAAAATCATCTTCAGCGATGGCGGTATCTGGGATCGCACCACGCTGCAGCAAACCTACCTTGCCTCCATCTCCACGGCCAATGCTGACCTGATCCATGGTTTTGATTATTCCGCCGACACCATCACCGGCGGCCTTGGCAACGATACGCTCGATGGTGAGACGGGCGACGACACCTACATCTACCGGCGCGGCGATGGCAATGATGTGATCCGCGAGCCGTTTTTTTCTGGCGCTGACACGCTGGAGTTACGAGGCGCAGGGCTTGAATCCGGCAACGTGATCCTCACGCGCGTGCAGGCATCGGGCAACGACATGCTGGTGCTTGGCTTCAAGAATGTTGCCGAGACCATCACGCTTGAATACCAGATGGAGGCGAATTCCGGCATCGATACCCTTATCTTCAGCGATGGCGTCACCTGGGATCGGGTGACGTTGCTGAGTAATTACCTCGCTTCAGTATCGACCGAGCATGCGGACAGCATCGTTGGCTATGACAGGGTGGATGATCTCATCCATGGCGGTGCTGGCAACGACACGATCTACGGGCTAAGCTGGAATGACACGTTGTACGGCGATGCCGGTGACGACCAGATCTTCGGCGGTGAGAGCGCGGATACGATGTTCGGCGGCGATGGTGACGACACGCTCGATGGCGGCTACGGCGCCGACTCCATGGATGGCGGCGCGGGCAGCGACACGCTGTCCTACGCATCGTCGCGCACCGGCTACGTGTCGGCGAACTTGGCGACGCATACCTACATCGGCAGCGAAGCGAGCGGCGATGTGGTGCGCAATATCGAGCATCTGATCGGCACGTCCTACGGCGACACGCTGGTCGGCGATGCGGGCAACAACCGCATCGCTGGGGGCGATGGTCATGATGTGCTCAACGGCGGCGCAGGCGACGACACGCTTGAGGGGGGCACCGGCAACGACACGCTGCATGGCGGCACCGGCAATGACCGCATCGATGGCGGCACCGGTAACGACGTGCTGCAGCTTTCCGGCACCCTGGCCGACTACACCGTGGCGCGCAGTGGCACCAGCTACAGCATCCAGGGGCTCGGCGATACCAAAACGGTCACCAACATCGAGTCGGTATTGCTCGGCAGCAGCACGCGCGCCATCACCATCGCCGACTTTGCCGGGCAAGCGATCGATGGCTACCGCTACCTCGCCAGCTATGCTGACCTGCGCACGGCCTTCGGCACCGATGCCGCCGCCGCCCGGCAGCATTACCTGCAGCACGGCAAGGCCGAAGGGCGCAGCCCCGACCTGTTCAATGAGCAGCTCTACCTCGCCTCCAACCCCGATGTGGCGCGGGCCTTCGGCAGCGACGAAAACGCCGCCGCGCGCCATTACGTGCAGTACGGCGCGGGCGAGGGCCGTTCCCTCAGCAGCTTCGATGCGCTTTCCTATGGCGCGGCCAACCCCGACGTGGCACGCGTCTTCGGTGCCAACCCCGAGGCGCTGCTCACCCATTACCTGAAATACGGCGTCAACGAAGGCCGCGCCGTTCAGGGCTTCGATGCCTTGCAATACGCCGCCTCCAACCCCGATCTGATCCCGGTCTTTGGCGGCAACACGCAGGCACTCACCTTGCACTACGTGGCCTACGGGGTGAAGGAAGCCCGCGCGACGCAATCCTTCAACGCGCAGCTCTATGCCGAGGCGAATCCCGACCTGAAAGCCACCTTCGGCAGCGATACACTGGCGCTGCAACGGCATTACGTGCAGTACGGCTACAAAGAAGGCCGCGCCACGGGCGAGCCCAACCGCACACTGCTCGGCGACGACCGCCACGAATCGCTGGCCGGTGGTCGCGGCGATGACACGCTCTTCGGCGGCAATGGCAACGACACGTTGCAGGGCGGTGCCGGGCGCGACGTGCTGCATGGCGGTGCTGGCAACGACATCTTCCTGTTCCGCACCCTTGCCGACAGCCCCACTGCCACGCCCGACCGCATCATGGATTTTACCGACGGTGCCGACCGCATCGACCTGCGCGGCCTCGGCTTCACCGGCATTGCCAGCGGTGCGGCCTCGGGCGCCAAACTCGGCTACAGCTACGATGCCGCCATCGACACCACCACCGTGGTATCCGCCAACGGCATGAAGCTCGTGCTTGTCGGCCACCCGACGCTGGAGGCAGGCGACTTCCTGTTCTAACCGGGCAAAGGCTTAAGGGCAGTCGCCCTGAATCAGTCCGTCATGACAGCAGCTGCCCTTAACGCTTGTTCATCTTTGCGCCATGCAGCAGCATCGCAGGTGCTAATGTGCCTTGATGGGAAATAGGGTAGGATGCAGGTCCGGTATTGTTAATGCCCGTTAATGGTGCCATGTCGTCATTGGCGACAGGAGCATCAGTGCTTTTCTCCGCGAGGGTCGCTTCGCGCTGCATTTTCCACTGTTCGACAAGGTGCGGTGGCAACAATATGCCCGCCCGCCCATAGGGCGATTTATACACTGGGGCAGTGCCCTCGGCGGCAGCATCAGGTGGTGAGGCTGGTATTTTCTGTGTCAGGCCGCTTTGTGAGTAACCCGTATAGGCGGCAGCTTGCTTGATCGTACGATAGCCTTGCTGTATCAGCGTTTGCTGTTTTCTGGCCTCCTGCACCATGCCCTGCATAAAGGCCGGATGCACATAGGTAGAAGAACAGCCATGCTCGCCTTTCCAGTAAAGCTCCTTACCCAGAAGCGTCGGTTCCTGCGGGTGCGGTTCACGCCTTTCGCCACTGGCGGGATAACGTGTGTCCGGCAGGTAGGTTCTCAAACGCAGGGTAAGCGTATCGGTGTCGATGCCGGTGGCTCTGCTTACGTCTGGTATACTTTGGTATCCCTGTGCCTTCAACGCGGCTTCATGATGGACAGCTTGCGCCGCCTGTGCCCATGCTTCACATAATGGCGGAGAAACCAGCACGGACCTCGCATAGGGGTGCCGCCAGGCAAGGTCTTTGCCCAGTACACTGCTGGTGGTTGCAGCCGCCAGCGGCTGGCCTGCTGGCGTATAATGCCCATCCGCTTGTACGCGGTCGAGCCGTTGAATAACGTCGCTCACACCGATATGGGCGATTGTGGCGGCTTCCTGAGGTGTTTTATAACCCTTACTCAGCAGCGTCTGGTAGATTTCTTCTGCGTGCTTCCATGCCTGCACAAGGCGTGGGTGAATGAGGTTTTCCTTCATATTATATGGATTGATCCAGCGTACTTCCGAGCCTTTGAGCGGCGGAGCGTTGGTGCCATCCGCCACCTCGTAATACGCTTCGGGAGAAAAATTCTGAACGCGCCGTGCGATCGCGGATCGCGTCACACCGGAGATGTCCATCGCCTCGTTAAACGTGAGGTAACCCTGCGCTACATGTTCACGGCGCTGCTGCTCGACATGTTTCAATGCCGCGACATATTCCGGATGAAGCAGATACGCACTCAGCGTTGGATGCAGCCACGCTAAAAGCCGCCCGCGGATGGTGGTTTCACCGGCCACGCCAGTAGGTGGCAAGCCAGTGAGCAGGTAATCCTGGTCTGCCTGAATCTGCTGCACACGCCTTCTCAGGCTTTCGACAGGCATGCCAATCACCGCGGCGGCGTCGGCACAGGTCTGATAGCCTTGTGCCCGCAGGGTGTGTGCCACCGCATCGTCGTCGGCGCGTGTGGCCTGCTGTCCTATGAGATGCGCCACGAAAGCCGGATGTAGCATCACCAGCCGGCGTTCCGGTTCTCGCCATACCAGTTTCGCACCTTGGATCGCTTGTGGGTGTTCGGCCGGGGCTTCGGTGCCATCGGCAAAATATATTTTCTCCGGCTGAATACTGTTCACTGCACGATAAAATGCCGTTTCCGCCATGCCCGTGAGGGCGCGTGTTTCCGCCGCTGTTTTGTAGCCTTGCTGGCGTAATGCGCGCTCCCGTGCGCTGGCGTCGATGAGTTCGGCCGCATAGGCTGGCGGCAAGAGATAATGGGTGCCTCCACCCTGCCCATAATAGCGGTAGATATATTGGCCGTTCTGTGGGGCATAGTGAGTAAGCGCCAGTCGTATCTGGCGCTTACTGTAGCCGGTCAGTCTTGATACTTCGGTGTCGGTTTTCCAGCCTTCGTCGCGCAGGCGACGCACGTGCGCTTTGGTCGTCTCTGCCTGGGCTTTTTCGTTCTGCACGGCCTGCGCCAGCACCTCCATCTCGGGGCGCGAAAGCAGGCGCTCGCCGGTAAACGGATCGATGGTGTCATCAAACTGCGAAAGCGGGGTAGGGCGTGTATCCTTCGTCATGGCGCATGCTGCTGAGTTGAGGGGCCCATGATAGCGCCCGATGATGAACATCCTGCGTCAGTTTAATGACAGTCCGATGACACAACGGCGCCGGGCAGAAAATCGGCAAATCCTTCATAAAACAGTCATATTTTTCCTCTAAAGTAGGGAGATATGCGTCTACCCCTTGTTTGAGGAAATCCCTTGGCCATCTCTGTGCTACCCAACCCATCCACCCCATTGCCCGACTACCAGGCGGGGCATGTCCTCGTGTCAGCGGGTTTGCGCGCTGCCTACGAGCAAGCGTCGCCCGTGATACGCACGGTGATGGAACGCGGCACGCGGCAGGGGAAGCATGTGTTCTGCACGCCGGAAGAACTGCTGCGCGCGCCGCGCCGTTTCGGCCGCACCCCAGCGGATCTGGAAACCTATGAGGAGGCGATGGAGGTGCAGGGATCCTTCACGCATAGCGATACGCTCTACATCGTGCCCGCTTCGGCGCGCAGCTTCACGCCCGTGCTGCGCTGGATGGGCCTCGCCGCCCTGCTGCAGGAAACGCGCACGCCCCCGGATCGTTGGGAAAGCGCCGTGCTGGGCGATCTTGGGCTGAAGCACAAAGCCGTGCCTGCGCATCTGGTCGATGACGTGGCGTTGCGTAACCGTTATGCGCCGCCCATCCTGCGCAGCCTGAAAAAAGGTCTGGGTATAGATGCTGTCGTTGAGATGATGCCCCCACAAAACCCGCGCTACTGGCTGCAAATGATGGCGCTGAACGCCGTCGCCGCTGGCCCGACGCGCAGCGATATGCTGCAAACCCGTGCCTTCTACGAACAATTGCAGGCCGAAGCACAGTCGCAGATGGCCAACGGCCCAGCGCCGCGACCGGCAGCGAAGCCCGCGCCTGCCGCACCGCAAGCGCCAGCAGTGGAAGACAGACCCAAAGACAAACCCATGTTCACCAACGATCCCGAGGAACCGCGTTTGGTGCGGCAGGCGCATGAAATGGTCGATGCCTGCCTGAAGCGCGATCCCAGTCGTGGCCAGTTCCGTTGCCGCCTCGGCGCAGCGAAGGAGCCGTATACGATTTTCATCGTGCTGGGCAATGGACGCGATGCGCCGGAGCAGCATGCGCTGCAACTCCGGGCGACCAGCCTGGAGCAGGCCGTGGCGCTGAAAAAGGCGCTGCAAAGCCATATGCTCAACCGAGCGGATATACAGCCATTGCACTACGGCTATAAAAGCAGCAGCCCGGAATTGCAGCAGCACGAAGTCATTCCCCTCGGGCTGACGCCACCCGCCACGCCCGAGCTGCGCGGCGACTTCTTCGTCGCACGCTTCGTCGGCGAAGAGCCCACGCGCGAGGGTGCGCCGCGCCCCGTGGAAATGGTGTTTCCGCTCGGCCTGCGCGTGGATCCGGCACAGCCGCATGCGCGTGATCGTATCGCTCAGCGGCGCCTGGATTGGCTGACCAAGGAACTGCGCATTAGCGATAAGCTTGGCCGCCGAGAAACGCGCGACGAACTAACCAGCCGCATGCGCCGTACGGTGGTCGAGCAATCGGGCGGAGCCGGGTGGCGGGAGCGGCCCGCCATCACCGTGCATGGGATGGATGCTGGCGAATCGTTCCCCCTCGGTTTCCCGCGCGTGCAGGGCACCACGATTACCCATGCCGCCCTGTCCTATATGAGCCACACTCAGGGCAGTCGCGAAACGGGCCATGCCGAAGATGGGCGCAACCCTTCCTGGGAGCTGGGTTTCACGCTGAGCATCGGGGAAGGCGACAGGGCCTATACGTACCATCCCAAAATTCGGCTGCAGACCAGCAATGAAGAAGCAGCACTGCGCAAAGCCGGTGAGGTGATGGCGCGATTGCAGCAGGATTTTGAAGCCATGGCCGCCCGGTCGGAGGCGCCCTATCCGCAACTGCGCTGGCAACTGGGGGATGCCCAATTGCGCGGCAAGATACGCCTGGCCGACCATCAGGGGAACGTGGCACCCGAGCCTGCACCGCGCTACCTCATGAATTTTGTCGAAGATGCTGCGGTGCTGGTGAAATCCGATTTCCATGTGCATGCCGAACCGCACGCGCAGGGGGATACGGGCTGCATCCTGTCGGTGCGGCGCGGCTACGGGCCCGAGCAGGATGAGAAGCCCTACAAAAATGGCTACGATCAGCCGATGGCGCAGTATTTCAAAGCATCCGACCCCGCGCTCATGACCTCATTCGCCGAGGCAGTGAACCGCGCATTCCGCGAAGCGATCACGGCGACTTACAGCACACGCGACCTTGCCGGTAACCGCACATCCCTGCAGAAATTCAACGATCAAACGGTGGACAGCTTGTTCAACGCCGCCGTCGCATCGCAACTGCGGGAACCGCAATTTGCAGGCCAGGTGCGGGTGATGCGGCATGTCGGCATCGCCGCGCAGCAGGAAAAATTCACGTTGGGTAAGGAGTAACCGATGGTTGATGCCATGACCAAAAATACCATCGTGCGGGGCCTGCGCGATTACACGGCGGGCACCCATCCGCTATTTTCCCATCAGGCCGATGCCATGAATGATACCGCCGATCATCTCGATCGCCCGCTGGCCAAGAAGGGCACCAAAGGTAAAAAGCACGATGGCGGCTCCATCAAAATGGCGGCTTCCACCGGAAAAACATGGGTGGAACTGGCCACCGCCATTGCCTCGGGGCAAAAGGCGCTCATTATTTCCCCGCGCGTGCGGCTGAATACCCAGATTGCCGAAACCTATACCGAAGCGGCCAAGTTGGGCATGAATGCCAACGACATTGTCATCTACGACAGCACGCGGCCGGAGGAAAATAAGGCGCGGGCGGGTGAAGCGAAAATCCTCGTCACCACCGCTGCCGGTTTCCGGGCGCTGCATCGCAAAGGCATCATTTCCGGCGACCCCAAACAGCCCGGCTATCGCCCGCTGGTGCTGCTCGATGAGTCCGACACGCTGATTGGCCCGGTGACAGGGACATTGCTGAAACAATATTACGTGCCGCATTGCGTCACCCTTGGGTTCAGCGCCACCGACACGGGGGTCAGCGAAACCTTGTTCAGTGGCCAGCCGCGCATCCACGAACTGACAAATTACGATGCCGTAAAGCGCGGACACATTGTGCGCGGCATCCATGCGGCAGCGCTGGAAGTGCAGCCGCAGAGCTTTAACGCGGCGGATTATCTCGGTGCCAGGGGCGAGGATTATTCCGAAGAACTGCTCGACAAATTCGCGCGCGACGACGGGGTCATCAACGCCACCCTCAACCTCCACGCCGACTATGTAGATCAGGACGATCCTAAACATGGAAAAATCGGCATTGGCCGCATTCGCGATTACCCCACGCTGATCACTACCCCGCGTATCCAAACCGCGGGGTACATCGCCGATAAATTCAACCAGCGTTTCGGAAAAGATTACGCGGTCGCCGTTTCCGGTGACACCCCACAGCACGATACCATCGACCCCATCACCGGCACGCATGCCGATGGCCTTGATACCCTGCTTGCGAAGTTCAACAGCGGGCAGAAGCCACGGGTCATCGTGTTCCCGAAAGTGATCGACCGCGGTGTGAACATCGACAATGCCACCGTCATGATCTCCCTGCGCCCGCACAAAAATAAGGACGCGGTGGAGCAGTATTTAGGCCGTGTCACCCGTCGGGGCGATGCGGATTATGCCCAGCGCCGCGGCCACGACAAAATCGCGCTGGCGGTGAATGTCTACACGCCGGAAATGAAGCCGGTGCTGTTCACCCAGCTCATTCGCGGCGCGATGCTTTATTCCAGCGCCAACCCGCCGCAGCGGCTGCCGGGTGTACCCGAACCCGTACCATCATCCGCCGAGCCAAAACCACGGCCCGATTTCGGCCCAGGCGTCAAGGCCATCACCGAGGTGGATGACGTCGAAACCCTCTATCGCGATGCTGAACTGGCGCGTATGGAGCGCGAAGGCATCGTGCCACCGGGCTGGGTCACCATCGCACAAGCCGCTGCTGCCACCGGCATCGATGTCGCAAAGCTTGAAGAACGCACCCGCCGTATTGCACCGGGCGAACAATACACGGTCTGGGGTGTCAAAGCGGGCACAAACGGCGTGCCTGCCGATCTACCGCAAGTGCCGGGCAAAGCGCTGGTGTTTAACATGCGCGGCCAACGTCTGTTGAATGCAGAGATGGTCGATAACTGGGCCGCCATCCAGCAACGCATCGAAGCTCAACACGGCAAAGGTGCAGGCACGGCAGTCGATGTCGCCCGCGCCAGCGGAGTGAGCTTAGCTGCCGTGAGAAGCACGCAGGCCTTCGTTCTGTCCGGCCCGCCCAACGTGCGTGCGCTGGAACAGCTGGCAATAAAACAGCCGCGCAAAGGCCGCGCAGATTAACATGGCCGACGGCATCCGCACACCACCTGTTGCCCTCCCTGCTGCGTTCGAGTTCGACCC